>JASANB010006034.1:0-20015 GCA_030248155.1 Sabatieria punctata | reverse complement strand
GAAAGACCAAATTCTGTTTCGAAAGGCTTTCCAAGCGAATTTTAGGCTAAAAGTTACTGATTTCTGAGCCAGTTTGTTAGTACTGGTGCTTGTATTTTGGGTCGTGGGGTCTCGTAGCCTGTCCGGGGGGTGAGAAGCGTTGACCTTTCCAGGGGTAACCCCAAATCCGCTAGTACATGTATGGTTACAACAGTGCATGGCCACGCTGCTGCAAGCGGAGTGGAACACGCCGCACATTCTTCCCTTATACAGTATAGATAAAAAAAATGTCCCATCGCTTTTTCGGCCTTCACTCAAACGTTTCGTTCTCAGTCACTTCTTTACCGATTTGGCTCAAATTTTCAGCAAAAATTAACAACATGGTTGGCTAAATATTCTGCAAGTGTGGTGCCAAAATTCCGACTCATACTGGTTTTATGACCCGAAAACTAGGAATGAGGCTGGTCCACGCAAATTTAATTTTTTTCGGTAATACAAGGAGTGCAGTCCTGAAACTTGCAGGAATGATTGGTGTTGCTATTGGGCATAACATACTAAGCGGGCAGCCCTGTAGCTCAAAGGGCACTAAAATGGGGGAATTTCAAAAACATGACGAAATATGACTTTTCTTCGTAAAACCGGCAAAATGAGGATTCTAAAGATTTTCAATTTTCAAAAAACGCTGCAGGGATGGTTACTATGGTGTGGAACAGAGTTTAAATATCAGGTTCATTTATTTGTCGAACTTCCTGCTACTATCTGTGTTGATTAACAACAGATTCAGTGCTTTGATTATAGAAGGTGCAGATTTCTTAACTATGGGATTTTCACTCATGTTTTTGAAATTCCCCCATTTTAGTGCCCTTTGAGCTGCAGGGCTGCCCGCTTAGTATGTTATGCCCAATAGCAACACCAATCATTCCTGCAAGTTTCAGGACTGTACTCCTTGTATTACCGAAAAAAATAAATTTGCGTGGACCAGCCTCATTCCTAGTTTTCGGGTCATAAAACCAGTATGAGTCGGAATTTTGGCACTGAACTTGCAGAATATTTAGCCAACCATGTTGTTAATTTTTGCTGAAGATTTGAGCCAAATCGGTAAAGAAGTGACTGAGAACGAAACGTTTGAGTGAAGGCCGAAAAAGCGATGGGACATTTTTTTATCTATACTGTATATTGGAACTGAAGTAGCTGCCTGCCCGACTGCAGTCGGAGTGTAGAGACAGCAGTTTAGTCTATTGTTCTTAATGGTATATCTGAGACGAACGCAAAATTGCATGGCCAAGTGTTGGTGTACGCTAGAGACCTGCACGGGCCGGGCCGCCAAAAAGACGGCCCGTGCAGGTCTCTGGTGTAAGCTGATAGATGAAGGAGAAAGTTGTGTTAAGAGACGTGCGAGTGATCAAATTGGTGTCAGAGGGAACAGTTGACGAGTACATGTTGGAGTGTGCCAGCAGAAAACTGCAGCTAGAACGACAAGTAACTTCCGACACTGCCGGTATGTCATATTATCTGCTTCTCCCGTTTTACTCTACTCACTCTCTTCTTCTACAATGCAGTCAGTTTTCTCTGGATGAAAATCAGAAATTTTCCTCTAATAAAGAGTGTTTTGTAAACAATTGGAGCGCGCAAACTATAACCAAAAGAACTTTAGTTGTCAGAAAATCAGTTTAGTAGAACACAAACAGTCAGGCGCTTAACGCCGTTTATGGTACCACTACCATATATGGTACCCCTACCCATGACCATGGGTGCCGGTACCATATAATGTGCCGGTGCCATGTATGGTACCACTACCATTATATGGTACGAAATCTGAACGGAGTGGTGCGGGCACCAATTCGAAGGTAGGGGTACCATAATGGTACCACCACAGGCCTCGAACGTGGGGTACTACGTTGCTTGCCTTCCTTGCTACGTTCATATCAACATCGGCTACACCCTGAAGCCGATCCAAACTGCCCGGACTGTGGGCAGCAACCGCATGATACGCCACACTTGTTTGGCTGCCGGGCCAAACCAACTACACTCTCAACAAGGGACCTATGGACACAGCCAGTGGTTGCAGCAGCTTTCCTGGGCGTGTGACCAACGGCGGCTAACAACAACAACAACTTGGGGTACCATTAAAGTCACCATATATTATGGTACCACCACTGGCCCCAAAGGTCTTATATGGTGTCGGTACCATAAACGGCGTTAAGTGTCTGACTGAGAAAGAGAGACATTTCTGAACTTGTCCAATCGGTGTTTCAGGTGAGGAGGAGGAGAAAACGGTGGAGTACTTGCTCTCTCGAGCTCTACAAGCCGGCCTTGTGTAGTTCTGTTCTACTTTCATGTTGTTTTCTTTTGTTCACCTTTCAATAAATAGGTACTGATCACGCTTTATACCTTCATACACGTAGCATAGCAGGTCAGCCGCCCAGTAAGAATTTAGCTTGGCATCTGAGAGGAAATCCCGGGAGCAGAGAACGGACAGTAGTTTCAGTCTACAGGGTGTCCCAAAAAATGACAACATTTCTTTTTGCTGCCATTTTTGCAAATTTTGACCAAATTGTCTGAAATTTGAAACGTAAGTGGCGAAAAAGTGGAAATTTTATAGAAGAGTTAAAGTTTGGTGCATCAGGAGTGACCCAGTCCTGAGAAATTAAACAATATATAAAATTGCGAAATTTCAATTAAATGTAGAAACAGCATCAAAAATGGAAACTTTTCTTTTTGCTGTATCTTCTTTAGTTTATGTCGGAATTGGATGAAATTTTGAATATGTGCGCAGATATTTTGTAGGTCAAAAGTTCTGACATTAATCAGTCCATATCGCTAGTACTTGGAAACTAAAGAAAATCAGAGTTTTTACTGCAGCAAAATGAAGAACGTGCAAATTCTGAGAACTAAGGAATAAGAACACCATCCAGATGACCTCCGTTTGAGTTAATACACTGCTGCAACCGTTTCCCATAAGCATCATAAACATTTCTTAGCATGTTTGGGGTGGCAGACTAAATTACGCTTACAGGAGCTTCAACAGCTAAGGGGCGCGAAAATCAATGTTGTCATTGTATTGTGATCAGGATTTTTTATGTCAAGAGCTGGGCTGGTTTCATGCGCCAACTTTTGATCTACGAATCAACCCGTTATTCTGCGCATATACAGGGTGCGTCAAAAAAAACAACCCAGCAGATTTTTTGCTGTAGCAACCGCAAATCTCAACCGATTTGAATGAATCCTGCTTTAAATGAAAGATAGATAAATTCTTGAACGATTGATGTAGTTTTTATTAAGATGCGTTCCTTAGTTCCTGAGATAATTGCTTTCAAAATCAAAACAGAGATTTTGGCAGTGCACAACAGAGATTATAACAACACAGCAGATTTTTTGCTGTAGCAGCCGCAAATCTCAACCGATTTCAGTGAGTCCTATTTTGTATGAAAGATAAATTAATTCTTGAAAGTTCGGTGAAGCTTTTATTAAGATATGATGCTTGGTTCTTGAGATATTTGCACTCAAAGTCAAAACAGATTTTGGCTATGAACAAGAGCGATTTTTATTATTCTGTTGCACTTCATATTAAAACCGATTCCTACTGCTCAGGGCTAACGTAACGAGGTTTTTCTGGTGCCACACATGCTTGGTTACTTCATTTGAAAAAGTCTTGTTGCCCCTCGGCAGTAGGAATCCGTTTTGTTGTGAAGTGCAACGGAATCGCTCTTGTTCACTGCCAAAATCTCTGTTTTGAGTTTGAAGGAAAATATCTCAGGAACTAAGAATCTTATCTTAATAGGGCCTTCACCAAACTTTCAAGAATTTATTTATCTTTCATTTAAAGCAGGATTCATTCAAATCGGTTGAGATTTGCGGTTGCTGAAGCAAAAACTCTGCTGGGTTGTTTTTTTTGACACACCCTGTATTCAAAATTTCATCCAATTCCGACCTAAATTAAAGAAGATACAGCAAAAAGAAAAGTTTCCATTTTTGATGCTGTTTCTACATTTAATTGAAATTTCTCAAATTTATATATTGTTGAATTTCTCAGGACTGGGTCAGTCCTGATGCACCAAATTTTAACACATAAAATTCCCACTTTTTTGGCACTTATGTTTCAAATTTCAGACAATTTGGTTAAAAATTGCGAAAATGGCAGCAAAAAGAAATGTTGTCATTTTTTGGGACACCCTGTAGAACGCCATTTGCGGCTCCGATACAACTAAAAAGCGCGCAATTTTACAAAGACAATTTTATCCTCTGAAATTTGTAAATAGTAACGGGCAAAGAATTGGTGCAGAAACGGTTCTTAAAAATACCGGAAGAGTCGTGGTGGATTATCTTGAGATCCGGTCGGAACGTTCTGGTCAGAGGCTGTGGGGCAGGACTCGCTTGTTGCAATTTGGATAGCAAGGTAGTTGGCATGGTATACACGTTTTTCGTGTAGCCCAATTTCGGACGTGCGTACTGTATGTAGATACGTATGCGTTTAATGCTTGGGCAGTACTCTCGCAAAAGCCACCCACAACGCCTTGCTGCACGTCATAATTTGCAACTAGGCATACGGGTTCTTTGGCTTTATCGCTTAAGCCAACGAACACCTTTTACAGTCTAAACAAAAATATAGAGAACAACAAGCTACATTTTACAGTCGTCTCGTTAATCCGGACCTCTTTAATCCGGATATTCGCCTTCCGGACAAGATTAGGCCAGGTCCCAATTTTGCGCCATGTTATTATGACTCGTTAATCCGGACAGAAGATTTTGGGTCCCACCCAACTTCGAAATTTGTATGGTAAAGTGATTCGTTAATCCGGATTTGGTTAATTTGGGAAAAATCATGCGTAATTTTTCAATTCAGGTGTAAGCTGAATTTTAAATTGAATAATGCTTTTCGTTGAGTCAGAATGTGATTATTTTTTTGCCTTTTTAGGAGCTATAATCAGCTGAAATAAGCTTGTGGCTTTTAATTAGGAGGTACAGCTGCAGAATCTGATATGCAACTAACAAAAAGCTGTTATTTAGGCCTTTGACCGGAAAAACACTGTTTTAGCTTTGATTCGTTAAACCGGAAATTCGCTAATCCGGACAAAATTGGCCGGTCCCAACTTGTCCGGATTAACGAGACATCACTGTATTTGGCTATGATAGTCAGGAAAACACAAGCAAGATTGCAACGCATAACGGTACCGGACCGGTCCGATTCAATATTCAACAATGTCATCCCCAACGAGGATTGGGTGTCTGGCGCCGGGCCGGGCTATTGTTGTTTGGTATGTGTATTACACATTAACTGTCAAATGTGTAGTATGTTAACACATCCAGAAAAAAGTGTATTTTTGTGTATAATTATATGTGTAATAATGTGTGTGTACTGAAAATGCAAAGTTTCGGCCAGATTTTGAGTGAGAAACTAGAAAAATCAGATCTATCATACTGTACGTACATAGTCCACTGTTTGAAAACTAGGATACATGTATCCAAGAAATTCAGTTACTTAGGGCCATGTTTAGGCTTTGTGAGGATATCTATCTACTACTGTTGCTAAGTAAATTTATTTTAAATATAATTAAATTATAATTTACTTACCACATGCCCAGGGAAATATAATTAAATTAAAATTTACTTACCACATCTGAGAGAAATTTAATTTAATTATAATTTACTTACCACATTTAATTAAATTAAGTACATTAAGTATATTTAAAATAGGCCTGAATTTGGCGGCTAACACCTTCAGCTTTACTTCCAACTAAGCAAGGATGCTATAACAGTTATCAGAATGAAAACCAAACGAGGGTATCGCAGGTTAAGTCAACAACAGACATGGACAAAGGGAGTTGAGGGAGGGCGAGGGTATTTACCCGCCTCGGGCTCTGAGCTACTGCCCCTCAGGCTACCGCTGCCCACTTCAGGGTATTTTGGAAGAATATTTTGATAAAAGTATGACTAGGTTAGGTGTGAATGAGCTCAGACTAGCTATTTCAACCGATTTAAACGAAAAATTGGCCAAAAACCTTAATTCTAGCGAAAAATCGGTCTTTTTAGCTTAACATCCTCTCAACCCCCCATCAGCAGCCACTACACCCTCCAGCCAGCCCCTTAGAATTTGAAAATTTGTCACCTCTCAGCTGAAATGATAGCCCATGTCTGTCAGCAGTAATAATGAAAGTTGGTCAGAATTAGAACCTCTGTCTCAAGAGGCTTTCCAGTCAGTTTCTGCTTTCATCCACAACAGACAATCCTGTGAGACTGAACATATGCTATCGCATAGCAAAACTAGCTGAAAAGTACCTAATATCCACTTTTAGCTTGGCAGATAAAATGGAGTAGTTTGTTTTGTGGAAGATTAAGAGAAACACGCGCAAAGACGAAAGGCGGTGCGCGGGCGGGATCACGGGAAAATTGTACTGTAAGTATGGCTTGCCATTGAAGGGCATAGATACCGAAAGCACACTCATGCAACACTTGCATTCTGCCAAAAAAGTTCAGCAATAGCTAGGCTTGTGTAAGTAAATTAAGTATATTTTAAGTAAATTAAGTAAATTATTTTTGGTAAGTATATTTTGCAAATTATAATTATAATTAACTTTACCTGTTTTCGTAGAAATTTAATTTAATTATAATTTACTTACCAAATAATTTGCTTGTATTAGTAAATTTCTAAAAAATATAATTAAAATTATAATTATAATTTACTTAGCAACAGTACTATCTACTCACTCTTAGTTCAGCAAAACCATCAAAAGTTTTGAATTCTGTTGTATATTTTGTCAATTTTTGCTGATCAAACACACACACAAAAAATACACTTTTCGAGTGCTGTTTGTGTATGGTAATGTGTATTGGAATTTTCAATGTGTATTTTTGTGTTTGGTAAATGTGTATGTGTATACACGCAAACGCACAACAGTAGCGCCGGCAAAAAAATTTGAATAGGTGTTGTATCTTTTCGACATAAACTTTTTCGGACAGGACTGCAAAAATCTGTGTTTTGCACGAAGACGGAGTTATATCTGTCGAGAGGGGGCAGCAAAATTTTGCACGGCGTTCCTTCTATTAGAACAAAGAAGCGATTGCCGCGCCCTCTGTCGAAGAGTGTCGGAAAGTGCAAAAGCTATTACAGAGCCGGTCACAAAATCCGCATATACAGTAACAAAGCTAATTTGCTTGTGAAACCGGTTACAGAACCGGTTCTTACAGAAGAGAAAAGCAGTGAACACGAAAAACCTGGCAATGGCAAAACTGCTTAGAGTGAGACCATGTATGAAAAATTTTACTTCTACCTTCCGCTGTTCGATTTCAGACGAGTTGTCGGCACACAAACGACACCAGAGCAGTTTTGCCACGCACAGAAAATAGCAAATTAGTAAGCCCCAAATCACCAGACCGTGGTTGGCTGATATGACCACAGTGAGAGCTCTGTTCAGAGAACTGTTTGGAAAGACTGGCAGAGGAATTTCGTAGTTGCCCAGTCGAAAGTCCAGCTAAAACTGAATTGAATTGAATAATTATTAGAAAAACATGAATCCTGGGTCTTCTCTTGGGCCCAGATAGCATTAGTGTTACTGCACGTACGTACGTACAGACATTGGCTAGGCTGGCATTTCGGCTTACGGGAAGTAGAATTTTCAAATCGTGGAGGGGTGATGGTGGGTTGAGGGGTGGTAAGCCGATAGTCCGTTTTTAACCAAATTATGGCTGATTTTTTGTTAGAATAGGCTATTTTGAGCTCATTTACCCACTAATATGTAGCCATACGTTTATAACAAACAATTTTCCATTCAAAATTCTTCTACAAAAATTCAGAAGGGGGTGGCGCAGGCCTGACGGGGTAGGTCAGAGCCTGAGGGGAGCCAACCATCCTCAGGCCCCCCTTCGCTCGGCGGTTTGTTTGTTTGTTTGTTTGTTTATTTGTTTATGAGTTCCACTGTCCTTTCGGACAGCTCAGTACACCCCTCGCTCTTTTCAGAGCCCTTCAATGGGGTAGCCCTGTCTACAAACAACCCTCCCCTTTGCTGCCATTGGGTGCAACGGCAGCGCCGGTTCGGTTCCCATTTACCTACTGGCCATCACCGGCTTTCGGCGGTCTGGGTTGGGCTTTACGTCGACTACTTCCAGTCGCTTCGACCGGTTTCGAACCCACAAACAGCCGCTCTCACGGATGCCGGGGCCGCCGTGACACACGGGACAGCGTAAACTACCCGTGGCCAAGACGCGACTGTGCGAGGCGCGAGGCGGTGTGCGCAAAAAGGATATTTCACGCTAGCTTTGGTTCTTATCTTACGTGTGCGCTTGGATGTAGATAGACGAGTAGGAAGCTTAATAAAAACAGCCACTGGGCACAAACAGCAGTCGCGGTCACCTTTTTGTTCCAAATCTGTCAAACAATCTTGTCAATAATCCGTTCTGTATAACGTCAAGCATTTTTCGACATACCAGATGCTTAGCCAATACAGACATACCGTTTTAAAATAAATCCCTGACTCACATACCAGTTCAGCTCTGAGGGGAGTCATAACTCCGATAGCTCTGTTAAAGGCAACGTAAAGCAGCGCTTGCGAATTAGCCATCATGAAGGCAACGGTGCAAGCGTACAAGGCAGTTCCAAACAAAATCGGCTCGTGCAGTCTGCGAAAACGCGACAGCACAGAGAGCAGTGGGTAGAGCGAGCAGAAGAGAGCATCGTTTACTGCTATGGAGAGCAGTTGTCGGAAAAAACCACTGTTGAATGGCGTTTGGTGTCGGCATTTGAGCACAATTGAGATTAGAAATAAGTGGACAGGCAAGGCTGCCACCTGAACAATGTTCATAAGAATTGTTATCATCGTCAGTCCGAAAGCATTTTCCTAAACGAAACTGCTTTTAGGTCAGACTTGGATTGCGTGTCGTCAAATAAAGAAAGCGCTAAGCTAGCACAAGCTCGAAACTAACCGTTAGTGTGCATCTAGGCTTGCTAATATAACCGAATTGTATGAAAGCAGTTAAGCTCGATAGGACACGATGTGATGGGGACCCTATTTGACAACCCCATGCGTATTCGTGATATATTTATATTCGACTTGGAAGAAAAAATTGTTTTCGATCCTCTTTGTGAGCTTTGAGCTCACTAAAGTGGGGGGGGGGGTGGGCGTTGAGCCATTTTTTCGATTTTCGAGCGTTTTTAGTGCCCAACCCCCCTCCCATAATTTGTGCTCAGACCCCCGGGCGGCGCCAGACCTCCCAACCCCCTTCTCCTTCGGCGGATGACCTGTTACTGTTACATGTATGCATGACATGCATAAAATATGGTATTTGACTGAAGCTGAATTTTCACAAATGTACGTACATTACATATAAATACTTTTTGGTGCATGCAGTAAGTTTCTTGCCTCTCGTTTACTGCTACTATAAATCGGAATTGCATTTTGGTGCTCCCTTTGAGGATAAATACCATTGCAAGGCTAATAAATTTAGTTGGACTTTAATTAGAAGGTTACAAACAACGTTTCTATGCACTCGGTCTTAATGTTGGGATGTATTTACAGCAAGCTGAAAGTTTTATACAACTAATGGTGGGTGACCCACAATCCTACTACCCATAATCATTCCCATACCCAATTCAGATTCGAATACCCATTGCAACAGTAGTTCGATCCGATCCAACCCGATTTGCGTGGGCCTTACGGCCTACGATCAGACACGTGGTCCATTTCGCGTGATTCATCATCTCGGACTTTGCCCTTCTTTCACTGCCAGCCATTCCTAGCCATGCTGGTGGGTGCCGGTCACCAGGAGGGCGGCACCTACTCGCTGTCACCAGCTTTCGGTGGCCTGGGTGGAGCTTTGCGCCGTCGACCAAGTCTTTGCGGCAAGAAACTTGCCCGCGCCGAGAGGATGAGCGCACGACGTCGCGCACACTAGCTTTGCAGCCTAAACCAACATAAAACTCCGCAATCATAGCCATTCTTCTGTTGTTGAACTTTTGGAAAGACATATGAGTCTATTGTAATGACGGGATCTCATACCGTTGCCGAATTGCCGACATTACTGATATGCAATTGTTTTGCATCCGGCGATGTTGGTTGTTATTGTGCATGTTTTCCTAATTTCCAAATTATTGGGAAGCATTTTCTATTTTATATATTTTCCACTTTCCAACTTTCCAACTTCTTGGGAGGCGATTTGTGCCCGCCCCCGTAATTTCTTCAGCCTTGATGCCGTTCGTACACAAGCCTTTTCCCCAAACCGGCCGACCAACTTAATTTTAAGCCTCAATTTGAAGCTCAGGCTTCAAGTGTACGCTTGGATTTGTAGCGTTGAGCTTCTGCTTCTGCCTTTATTTTCTTATCTTCTTAGCCTTAGACGCCTCTTCTTGTATTAGGTACTATTATCAATGACAAAAAACCCCAATATCCAAATCCGGGAAAACAACCAATAATACCAGTTCGCACTAGGGATGCAAATGGTATAAAAAATACCAAATACCAAATAGTGAATGGTATTTTCTGAACCAAATAAAACCAAATAATACCAAATAGGTTTCAAAATAAGCATACATGTCGTTGGGGGGGGGGGGGTAAAGGGGGGGCCGCCCCCCCAAGCCCGATTTTTCGGCAAAAGTCCCCCCCCCAGCGGATTTTTTGGGGGGGACCTGAAAACCCACTTTTGGATTCCAAAGTAAAGAAAATTTTAGCCCAGACAATACATTCTGCAGCACAAAATTGGGTTTTCGGCTACCATATAACCCAAAACAGGGTTTTGTAAGGCTTAGAAATCCTAAATAGGGTTTTTAGACTGCTTAGAAACCCTGATTAGGGTTTTTAGGTTACTTTTAAACCCTGATTAGGGTTTTCAGGTTACTTTTAAACCCTGATTAGGGTTTTTAGGCTGCTTTGAAACCCTGATTAGGGTTTTCAGGTTACTTTTAAACTCTGATTAGGGTTTTTAGGCTGCTTTGAAACCCTGATTAGGGTTTTCAGGTTACTCTAAAACCCTGATTAGGGTTTTCAGGTTACTTTCAAACCCTGATTAGGGTTTTTAGGCTACTTTGAAACCCTAAGCAGGGTTTTCAGGTTACTTTTAAACCCTGATTGGGGTTTTTAGGCTACTTTGAAACCCTAAACAGGGTTTTCAGGTTACTTTGAAACCCTAAACAGGGTTATTACGCTAATTTGAAACCCTGATTAGGGTTTTTAGGTTACTTTCAAAGCCTGATTAGGGTTTTCAGGTTACTTTCAAAGCCTGATTAGGGTTTTCAGGTTACTTTCGAAGCCTGATTAGGGTTTTTAGGTTACTTTGAAACTCTAAACAGGGTTTTTAGGCTACTTTGAAACCCTAAACAGGGTTTTTAGGCTACTTTGAAACCCTAAACAGGGTTTTTACGCTACTTTGAAACCCTGATTAGGGTTTTTAGGTTACTTTCAAAGCCTGATTAGGGTTTTCAGGTTACTTTCAAAGCCTGATTAGGGTTTTTAGGTTACTTTGAAACTCTAAACAGGGTTTTAGCACTGGCTAGAAAGCCTAGAGAGGGTTTTTAGGTTGATTAGAAACCCTAAACAGGGTTTAAGAACTGCATTCAAATCACTAAATAGGGTTTTTTTAGTAATCTTATAAGTCAAAACAGGGTTTTGCGCGTGCCTCAGAATCGATATTAGGGTTCTCTGAACTATTTTTAGTCAATATAACGCATTTCAATCTGTATTTTATCGCTGAAACTCATATTCAATACGTATTTTGAGCGCAAAACAGCTTTTTATTACATTCGTTGCTTCAATATTCGGTTTTTAAGGCATTTTTTTCAACCGGAACAGGGTTTTTAAGGCATTTTTAATGCAAAAACAGGGTTTTAAGGCTTTTTTCGGCCCAAATAGGGTTTTGAAGCCATTTTTCGCCCCAGAATCCCTAAAAAAGGTCGACAAAACCCGCTTTTTACCCCAAAAAAAGGTCGACAAAACCCACTTTTGGACCCCCAAAAAAGGTCGCAAAACCCACTTTGGACTTGGTCCCAAAACCCTATTTGGGATTTCAAAAAGGTCCCTCCCCACGGAAAAACCCAGCGACATGTATGAAAATAAGTCCTAAGCAATCTGAACTAATGCAAAAGATTATCTCTCTGATTTCGTGACCCAAATCAAGCTTTACCACGTTCATTCAAGTAACCCCTGCACTACTGGAAAAAGAATTTTAACAAGCTCTATGACGTGCTGAAGCTCATGTTCACATGTCTGTCAGCTGAGGCTAGTCAAATAAGGGCTTTTCACTCATACAGGAAGCATCTCCGATGTACACAGCCCAGGTTAAGAAGTTTGGAACAAAGTGGAATATTCAGTTTAAACATCAATTTTAAGCATTTTGTGCTGAGATCACAGCCATATAAACAGTTCTAATCCATTTTGTTACTGTTTTAAGCAAGAAAATAGAGGAAAATGAGCTCAAATGTTGTAAAACATACCACGATCGCAAAATAAGCTGAATTATTAGCTGAATGTCCAAGCAATTCTGTTATTTAGACTATTTGGTATTATTCGGTATTATTTGGTATACAAAAATACCAAATACCAAATAATACCATTTCTAAAAAAATACCGAATAATACCGGATACCATTTGCATCCCTAGTTCGCACTCTAACTAAAAGCAAGCATAAATTTGAAATTCGCTGTTTTAAAATGCCAATTTCCAAAGCTTAATATGAAATTCAGCTTTTAATCTGAAAATTCATACCAAATTTTCAAAAATTTAGTTAGACAAAGCAAAATTAACGGGCCAGACAGGGCCGGGCCCGATTTTGATGCCCGGCTGGCATGGCGGGCGAGGCATGCCTCACCTGATCGGCCCGCCGAGCCGGGCCGGAAAAAGGTGCCCGTGTACTACTACACCTGATCCGCTAAGTCTCTAAAATCCCGTATGGTGGGCGAATGGGCCTCCTGGAAAGCGGATAATTGGAGGATATTTACGTGCGAACGTTGATTGGTTGCTTTTTTGTTGTTTTGTTAAGTTACAGCATGCCTCACAGTTGCTGTGTTTTTGGCTGCAAAAACGGCTATGGCAGCACGACAGCAGAGGGAATTTCGTTCTACAGTTTTCCATCAGAAACTACTGATTTGGAGCGACGAGAAAAGTGGCTCAGGGCTGTCAACCGACAGAACTTTAAAATCACAAAAAGTACCCGAATCTGCTCTGCTCATTTCTCCAGAGAACAGTTCAAAACACAATGCATGGACTCTAACCGATGGCGAGTCAAGCACAACCAACTGATCCGGCGACTACTCAAGCCAAGTGCAGTGCCGGACATTCTAGCTTCGAGTTATGAGCGCTGCAAGAAACCACCCCTCTCAAAGAAGCGAACCGTGGTAGCAACAGTTAAAGTGCATTACACATCTGAAGAAACTCAGCTTCAGGAGCAGATCAATGCGTTGCTGCAGACTGATGAAGTGGAATCGCTGGATAACAATCAGTCATTTTTCAGGTAAAATCTTATCATTTTAGTACAGATTCTCTTTGTATCCTGAATCTTTGGCTTGTTCTGTAATGCTTGTTGATGTTGTTGCTGCATTTGTGTTTTGCTGATGGGTGCATAGGTGCTTTTATATTTGGAAAACAGGCCTTCTAGAGCATACTGATATTGTGATCATAGAGTCTCCTCAGGTGGAGGGCTTTGAAATTTTATACTAGCTGCGCAAAAAGAAACAAGCCCGCAGATTTTTCGCTGTAGCATAAACAAATCTCAACCGATTTGAGTGACTCCTTCTTAAATGAAAGTTAAATAAATTCTTAAAAAATTGCGAAGATGACCAGAGTCTGCTCGTTGCATTTTGAGCCGTCGGCCTTTAATCTGCAATCCACCGACAAGAACAGCACTTGCAGAAGTCAGAAAGGGCAGCGAGATTTGAAGAAGACCATTCTGAAGCCGGATGCCATTCCATCCATCTTTCCTAAGCAACCGTCTCTGTCAAATGAGGGAAAAGCAGGTGGAGCTGGCGCTACCCAGGGTGGCCTTTCTGCGAGAACAAGAGCAGTTGACAGAGTTGCAGAAGTTGAAGATGAAGTTGTAGACATAGCCGCGCGAGTTAGGTAAGTAAGCTTAAACTTAAACTTGCATTGCACACAGATGTTGCATTCTTCATTTAGGGAATAGAAACGCAAAGCACGTCCGAATAATTTCAAATGGCCGCCATTCCGCAACTTTTCAACCGAATGAAAAAAATTTAGCGCGATTATTATTATTTTGTAAAGAGTTTGTTTTGGCCCCAAGTCCTAGCCTGCTAGCCTTCTGTAGCTATGAGTTATGCCCTTCCGAAATGAACCGACCCGAATTTTCAAACGTCAATTTTGAGCATAAATATCTCACGAACCCTTCATCAGATTGTTTTCAAATTTTGTAGGTTAACCAGTCTTAATGTGGACTTAAGAACCTGAAGAGCTCAAGTTTCTAGCACAACCAGTTAAAATCGGGCGGATTTTTAGTTTCATTCAAGGTGAAAAATTATCATTGTAAAAAATGAGGGTGTCATTCCGTGCACAGAAAGCAAGGTTGTGCGAACTAAAGTCTGTTCAAAAATCTTTGGCGCTGGGTACATCTGGCAGTGTCCTGAATTTATGCGTGGTGTGAACCCCATACATTTATATATGGATCTGTTCCTCTCATCAACCAGACTACTATACTGTTCTCGAAATTTGCATATTGCACTTTAGTTAGAAGCAAGAGGCCTGACAAAAAAATCGACTTTTTTGGCAAAGCGCCAATTTTTGTGGCGATACCAGATTCGGATTCCCCAACCTTCAGGTATCTCGAAAATACTACCATATATGGGTCTACGATCAAGCAGTCAAAATTTTGCTCTCCCATAGTTAAGCACAAAAATTCATTCAAGATCGAACACATGGGGGTTTTTTCCTCCAACCAATTTCAGCTTCACGGTTCTATATTATTTTGGACATGCTGAATCCAGCGGTCACATTGGTTTTGCTCTACGACTTTGATTTTAGCTAGAAATTTGACCTCGAAGTTAGGGTGTCCACCATAATTTCAGAAAGGCATAGCCCAACGTATCTTGTGTGGCCCTGGTCAAAACCCCATACATGTGTATATGGATCTGTTCCTCTCATCAACGAGATTACTATACTGTTCTCGAAATTTGCATATTTTGCTTTGCTTAGAAGAAAGGGGCCTGACAAAAAATCGACTTTTTTGGCAAAACGCCAATTTTTGTGCCGATACCAGATTCGGATTCCCCAACCTTCAGGCGTCTCGAAAATACTACCATATATGGGTCTACGATCAACTCTACCAAAGTTAGGGTCGATTTTCTAATGCTGACAAAGACAACAACACTTTCTGAAATTCAGGTGGACACCCTAACTTCGAGGTCAAATTTCTAGCAAAAATCAAAGTCGTAGAGCAAAACCAGTGTGACCGCTGGATTCAGCATGTCCGATATAATATAGAACCTTGAAGCTGAAATTGGTTGGAGGAAAAAAACCCCATGTGTTCGATCTTGAATGAATTTTTGTGCTTAACTATGGGAGAGCAAAATTTTGACTGCTTGTCGGCGTTAGAAAATCGAGTGTGACTTCGGTAGGGTTGATCGTAGACCCATATATGGTAGTATTTTCGAGATGCCTGAAGGTTGGGGAATCCGAATCTGGTATCGCCACAAAAATTGGCGCTTTGCCAAAAAAGTCGATTTTTTGTCAGGCCTCTTGCTTCTAACTAAAGTTCAATATGCAAATTTCGAGAACAGTATAGTAGTCTGGTTGATGAGAGGAACAGATCCATATATACATGTATGGGGTTCACACCACGCATAAATTCAGGACACTGCCAGATGTACCCAGCGCCAAAGATTTTTGAACAGACTTTAGTGGAGTCGTGGATTACAATTGCCGCAACTAAGGCAACACAATGAACGCCTACATTAAACCAGACAACCGTGCTTTATGTTTAGAGGGCACCACCCTCATTTTTGACAATGCTGCTACTTTTACCGCTAAATTTGCACAAAAACTTTATTGCCAGTAAAATCGGACGGGAAAATCGTCTCAGGGAGGAGGAGGTCCCCAACCGTGGTCCATATATGTACTAGGGGGTTATTCCCTAGCTGGAGAGGCTAACCCCCCGAGAGACAGGTTAAGGGACCCCCGACCCAAAAATACAAGTACTAGTAGTCGCTCCAGTACTAACAAACTGGCTCAGAAATCACTAATTTTTAGCCTAAAATTGGCTTGAAAAGCCTTTGGAAACCGAATTTGGCGTTTCCACTGCTGATAAGAGAAATCGGTGTTTTTGTAAGCCCTTTTTGTCATTTTTTGCTTGTTTTTAGCTCTAAAACGCTATTTGGCAGCTTAAAATAGCGATTTTTGCGTCCTTACTGAAAAAAAAACGTGCTAGAAAGGCATTTCCAGGCGTTTTGTAGCCTTTTTGAATTTTTGGACCCCCCTCTTGGCGAAACCCCCTCGATCCCTCCCTGAGGGAAATCCCCACCTAGACCGCCTCCCTCCCCAGGTCGGTCCGGAGCTGTTACATAATTTGGGGGTCTGGCCTAAGTCGGGTGGGGGCAGACCCACTGTTACATGTTTGCTATATGCTGTCACCACTAAAAGTTTAACCGGTACCATGTTATTTGTCCAACTGTAAAATAGAGTTGTATTGTTTTTTTTTTGTAGAAATCTGGCAACTGTTCGCATAGGTGGGCTTGCACTGTGGGCGTCGAACAAGGAAGAGGCAGAGAGATCTTTTGCTAATCTAATTCGACAACCCGATGACAGCAGGGTAGGCTAAATTGACTGCCAACACTGTTAAACTTGGCGTTGCTAGGCTAGGCTTTTTTGAAGTATATTTTATTTAAAGTATGGATATTTTGTGGGGAAATTACTTAAGTTCATGCCTTTTCTAAGCCTAAAACTAGGTTTTGAAGGGATACATGTACCAGACCATCCGCCGAAAGTGGGGGGAGGGGGTCTGAGCAGAAATTTTAGGCAGGGGGTTGTGCACTAAGAAATGCAGAAAAATCGCAAATTTTCGGCTAAAAATCTTCAGAAATCGTTGAATTTGGCTCAAAAATAGCTAAAAAGTGCTATTTTACAGGCGATTATGGCAATTTCTGTGTCAGAAATTGTAAAAATCGCAAAAGTTTGCTCAAATAGTTACTTGCCAGAACAATCGGAGGGGGTCCCATCCGGGGGATGTTACATATATGTTTGAAGAGCAGTAATCACTCTGTGAGCAATTCTGCAGGTAGAATATCGACATTCAGGCCCACTATCTTTGAACCAAAATATTAGCTTTTGTATTTAAGAGTGCTTGCCAAAAAAAGTCGGGCAAGCTCCCTTATGGGGGCGGCCGATGGAATTTTTTGACCCCCCCATTTTTATTGGCTCATTTGAATTGCCCTATTATATAACCCCCACAGCCGCATAGGTTTCGCTCTAGCCGCACTCAAACCGTAGTAATGGCTTGAAGAAGGGTGCTGCACCGGATCTCGCAGATTTGGCTGCTCCATGCTCATTTCAACTGCTGTCAAATTGGCAGCTTTCGAGGTAGCACCTTCAAAGTGGACACACTTATACTGATTTTCCCGCTCTTTCAAAAGCAATAGAGCACAACTGAATACGATGAAAACTGTGAGATTCAGACGCGATTTATTAAAGTTTGGGGACCCGAAATAGACGTGTCTTTCAATTGAAACAAGTGCCTATGTGGCAACGAGCTTCAGAGCTGATATTTTCAACATAAGTTGACCGTGTAAGGATGTATCAAAACCTACAGGCAAACCCACCGATTCGGCTTTGTTTGGGAGCTGTGCAGCTTTGAAGATGACCATTTTACTCACGATTTTTAGGCATGACATGAAAATGTAGATCAATTACTCTATGTTGAACACACCTAGAGAGCTGTCATTTGCAGCCCATAATAAAACAAACATACTCTTTAAGAATATCAACTTCATTTGCCTGTCCAGTTCTTCAGTTACAAGAAATTTTCACATTTTCATGTGTATGCTGAATCTGACCGAATTTCCGGTACCATCTATCTAGGTTAGTCACTACTCCTGTAGTTTCTGCTTAGTCAACCTGAAATTAATCCCGATTGTACAGAATTTCGCGCTCTTTCAATTGATCCACTCGCCGCATCAATCGAATGTTTAGTTCAAATGTTATATCTGATTGTTTACAAATACGTTTTCTGCAGTGCAACCCTGGCTCGCATCATCGATTAACTTTGCTCAAAAGTGCAATGCTTTGTCTACTCTTACAGAAAACGTCAATAGGACACCAGCTTAAATAGTATGACTACAACCACTTTACCTTTAAGTATATCTTGTTGAATAAAATTTACATGCTTACATTTAGCGGCTCTACGCTAGCAAGAATTATTGATTGCACTGTAAGTGTATTATTTTGTTACATAGTATATTTCGAACGTTCAAAAACTCAGTTATAACTGAATATGTTAAAAATAGCAGAAAAGTAATATAACATGGCAATTCATTTACACAGCTTCAAGACCGAGATATGCATAAAAAACTCCAACCACACAAGGTTTGGTATGTTGCGCTTTGAAGGTGCAAAGAAGTGTAAGAAGATCATAGCAGGAAAGGCTTTTGTATAATTCTTTGTCGCATTTTCTTGCCCAGTTTTGCCCATACAAAGTTTTACTGAAGTTTGCTTCTACTTACAAAAGCAGATTTTAGCACTGCGCTTTATGAGAGTACTTAGCAACGTTTGACTCCAAGAGTAACGACAATGGCCTGACTTACACACCTCCAGTCATTACTGTGCCAGTTCTACCACCGCCGTAACACACCTCTTAATCGATAGCAATTTATAGCTAACTGCAGCTTCTTGTGTACTTTAAGCATCAAGGGCGCTAGGCGAACCAGCTCAGCAAAAAAAGGCACCAGGAAACATGGGCCAAAATCCTGCAGCACTTAGGCTTGCATATTGTGCACTTTATAGGTGTACGAGATCCATTGACGTTTTCTGTAAGAGTAGAGAAAGCCTTGCACTTTTGAGCAAAGTTAATCGATGATGCGAGCCAAGGTTGCACTGCAGAACACGTATTTGTAAACAATCAGATATAACATTTGAACTAAACATTCGATTGATGCGGCGAGTGGATCAATTGAAAGAGCGCGAAATTCTGCACAATCGGGATAAAGTTCAGGTTGACTAACCAGAAACTACAGGAGTAGTGACCAGCCTAGTTAGATGGTACCGGAAATTCGGTCAGATTCAGCATACACATGAAAATGTGAAAATTTCTTGGAACTGAAGAACTGGACAGGCAAATGAAGTTGACATTCTGAAAGAGCATGTTTGTGTTAGTATGGGCTGCAAATGACGGCTCTCTAAATGCCTTCGACATAGAGTAATTGATCTACATTTGCATGTCATATGCCCAAAAATCGTGAGTAAAATGATCATCTTCAAAGCTGCACAGCTCCCAAACAAAGCCGAATCGGTGGGTTTGCCTGTAGGTTTTGATACATCCTTACATGGTCAACTTATGTTGAAAATATCAGCTCTGAAGCTCGTTGCCACATAGGCACTTATTTCAATTGAAAGACACGTCTATTTCGGGTCCCCCCAACTTTAATTAATCGTGTCTGAATCTCGCAGTTTTCATCGTATCCAGTTGTGCTCTATTGCGTTTGAAAGAGCGGGAAAATCTGTATAAGTGTGTCCACTTTGAAGGTGCTAACTCGAAAGCTGCCAATTTGACAGCAGCTGAAAGAGCATGGAGGAGCCAAATCTGCGAGATCCAGTGCAGCACCCCCTTCTTCAATGGCAGTACTCCGGTTTGAGTGCGGCTAGAGCTGAAACCTATGCGGCTGTGGGGTTTTATAATAGG
The DNA here is from genome assembly GCA_030248155.1 of Sabatieria punctata. Classification (NCBI taxonomy): domain Eukaryota; kingdom Metazoa; phylum Nematoda; class Chromadorea; order Araeolaimida; family Comesomatidae; genus Sabatieria; species Sabatieria punctata. The sequence goes on along the minus strand of JASANB010006034.1, from coordinate 221 downwards.
GCACATTCCAAATGAGCCAATGAAAATGCCGGGGTCAAAAATTCCAGCGGCCGCCCCCTGCCCGACTTTTTTTGGCAAGGACTCTTAAAGTAGATTCTGATGCATCCTTGCATCTCCTACGTGCCAAATTTCATGCATGGAAAAAAATTTGAAAAAAAAATTCGAAATGAAAAATTTTCATAAAAAGCTTCTTTTGACCTTCAAAATTTTTTTACAACTCT
>JASANB010006033.1:0-113407 GCA_030248155.1 Sabatieria punctata | reverse complement strand
CTCAGCAAACCGGTCATTGTTGTTTTTGTTGAGGTCTCGAGATGTCACTCACTAGCAAATGTCCCACGCGTTTCAATGCGTTGAGCAAAGACCAGATCAGTGCCTGGTTACAGCCAAAGGCATGTCTGCGGACATTTGCGCAATTTCCATGCAGCCGTTCCAGGCGTCGTTGGTTCTCCGTACAGTTGGAGACGCTGTTGTTTATGATCAGTTATGACGTAGGAAGAACCTCAACAGACGAAACGCCGGCATCCCTGCATTTGAGAAATCCCGAAGGAGTGGGAGAAGAAGGTGCAATTCGTGCAACAAGGCGCCGAGCAGTTTGCATTGCGTCTGGTGGAAGCGAGCGGACCAGACAAAGTATTGAGGAGATTCAGATCACGCGCATAGGCCCATTTGAAATGATGCTCAATTTGATGAGAATGAGCGCGGTGCTTCTGCGCAACAATCAACAGGAGAAGAAGAAGGCGAACGATAAGAGCAAAAGTAGCGCCAACGATGGAGAATCGAGCAAACAAACGAAAAAACGAAAGTGTGCAGTGAAAGAGCAAGCCGCTAAGATAGACAAAGCCACGTCAACGATCGATGAAGAAAAGGAAAGTGATGCAAAGCCAAAAAGTGATTGAATAATCTTTTATTATTGCCAGTAATTATCTATTAAATGCCATAATCCATGTGCACATTTCTGAACCGATCGATACTCAACATATTATCAAATTCGGCAAAACAAATCATTTGGATTCCTCCTTCGGGTACAGGGGTTCCAAACGTAACATCGATCATTACAGAACCATCATGCACCAATTCAAAATGACCGCCGTCTTCACAATCAGCACTCAAATCAAACACGAACAAACAATGTGTTTCCTTGAATTCTTCCATACTAATGTAATTGGCCTTGTTTTCCTGAGCCAATCCCAATGACTCGAACATTTGCATATAGGGTCGCACGAATGCATTCTGTCCAAAATTCATTTTCAGGGGCTCGTGGGGGTATACTCTAGAACCGGCCACTACCTTCACTTCGCGAATATCGTAATTTCTGAATCGAAAGGGATTTCTATTGTAAGCCCCGTAGTAGGCCGTACTGCTTATGAATCCAAACACGATTCTTCGGGGAATCTGTCCTTGAAAAAATGAATTGCTAGGTGTGCTGCGCCTGCCCGCAGCCACATGCATTGTGGTAACAGTCTGTCGAGTTGTGGCTCCACTTGGTGTTCTGGCAGCAGTCTGGACGTGCTGGAAATAGCTAGAACAGAGAAGACACGGCGCCAAAAGACGCTATTTACGGACCTTAAGAACGATAATTACTTAAGAGAACCGATAATCGGGCTGCTTACCAGCTTAGCCAGTCACGACGAACGAATAAAGAAACTTTATAATAGAACTATAGCGCCACACAAAGAAAACAGAATCAATGTATCACAGCCGGTTGGTGGGTCGTCGCCGCAACGCACACAACAACGCCAACAACAACGAACGAGCGGAAACGGCGGGGCGTGGCTTGACAGTGCATCTGACGGCCGCATCCAGCCAATGAGCGCACGACAGCGTACATCCGCTCGGTACTGCCACTAATTGGAATGGCTTGGGCTACTGTGGAATTGGGCGCGTAATATGAAACATAGTAAGTTAATAACCAGCCACTGGAACTGAGCTAGGGACGTTACAGAGCCCCCTTGTTGGCTTGACGTCCTCGGCAAGCGCGTGGAGTTTAGCGAAGTGAACAGTGGCTGTCTCTCTTGACTTGTATGAAGGAATGAGCACACGGTACATAAACGCACCGGCGCTGCACACTGCATGATGATTGTAAGATGTAATGGTAGCGGTGATGTTTCGGTTCAGGAACCTCCATCAAGACTGTGACAATCTGTAGCTCAATTCTGGGTAGAACTGATCCAAACTGTCCTTGCTGACCATAAGTTCACTATTCCTCTTGAGTTCTTTTTGGACGATCATCCGTTTTAAGGTACCATGGCGTTTAGGAGGAATTAGCAATCTTGCGGTAGCTCCTTCATCAGTTGTTACTTCTCTTGTTACCACAGAACTTGAAGCCTCTTTAGAGGAAGTTGACGAAAGCATAGAGGTATTAAGTACAATGTGCTTTGAAACACACTGCACCACTCTCAGCAACTCCAAAACTCAGCTCCTTTTTGGATTTGTTCTGGTTAAGAATGAGAGGCGTTGTTAGAGTGAATTCGTGATAGTGGTACGCTGGACAAACTTGAAGCTTGTACAGGAACTGGCACACGATGCACTGCGAACGCATTGCACCGGCGCGACACTCTATGGACCGCTCGCTCTTTTCCTGCATAGAGTTGTAAATGCAAGCTTGAATTGGTGATCCATTGGCTGTTAGCATTCTTCATTGCCGGTTCTATTGCGACACTTCCTTGTTCCGGCAAATAAGTACATAGTATAAAAACCGATCAACATGGTCATATCTGACCAACACGCTCAACAGTAAAAACCTAGACATTGTTAATCAATAATCGTCAATACGAGGGGTCACATCTGTACCTGACGACATTGCTAAGGAAAATGAAATAACAAACATCAACTAATAAAAACAATGTTCTGCAAAAACACTGAATCTCCATGATATAACAAAAGAAAGATAACTAATAAGGAGGGGAAGGGGAATAAGGGGGATCCTAAAGGGATATATAAAAGAAAGATAACGAAGAAGGGGGAGAAGGGGGAATACTAAAGGGGTACAAAAATACTATTGCGCAGATTTCGCACAATACATAGTCATACGACAGACTTATGTACGCAGACCATAAACTAAATAGGCAATGCATGTAATACATAGTTAGTTAACATTCCATAGGGATTAGTAACACACATAGGGTTAGTTATGTTAGACTATTTACAACTATGTACAGGTATTGGTTGGGTAAGCGTCTAAGGGGGGTAGAAGATGAAGTTGAGGTCCATATCATCGGCCTCTTCATCTTCAGGCATCTCTGCTTTTACGATGCCCATGTCAGTCCTGTGGCATCGTCGAGAACACCTGTGGCACTTGACTTTATCGGTGGTGTGCTGCACCAAACTGGAACTGACCGATTTCTTTTCTCTCATGAACGTCTCTTGGGTCACTTCTACGTCTTTCAATTTGTGCCATCTGTGTTCATCCATCACCCATCGCATCTCTTCATCGACTGCCATTTTCTGTTGATTCTTTCTATTGGTAATTCCTTCTGGCTTGTACTGATTCGCCTTCATTAACACCTTTTCCGTTTTCTCCCTAGCCGGTTTGCAAACTTTGTCTGGCAAGTAGACCACTTTGGTATCCATTGTTGCCGAGGGGACATCGATCATGTCTTTCGTTACAGTACAAACTTGTAGTTTGCACTGCACCTCGTTAACAATGTCTTGAGGCAACATCTGATTTTTCTCAATTGTGTTCACTGTTGGCGAATAGTCAACACCAATCAAATGCTTTTCAGTACAGTACAACCTAAGCTGCACTATGCTCTCAGCAAACTGGGCAAATTTCGTCTTTGCACTCTCGGCACTCTTCAAATTCTGGTTCTGATTCATTTTCAAATTCGGTCTCTTTGCATTGTGGTCTTCGTCATAGCACGTAGCCCCCTTGTTAGGCGGATGGTCCTTCATCCGCAGCGAATGATCGGTCGAATAGTTTTCCACAGATTCAACCACTCCAACTTCTTCCAACTGTTTCTTGTTTTCAGTGAGCTCAGACGTGGTTTGTTTGGATTTGTCCACCAATGGGGCTGTAGACATTCCAGAAATCGCTTGCACATTGGAATCCAATATGCATGGTTGTGCAGCCACTACCTGAGTAGAGGAGCACACCACGTTTCTCACTCGTACTTCTTTTGTTTCCGCAGACGCTCCACCAATTGAGTAATCAGTGCTCAAATTATGAGACCAATCATCCCTCGATTGTGAATCATAATTATTGGAGTTGCGAGCCGCCTGTTTATTAGTCTCAAATTCTACGCTAGCAGCAACTGCGGCATGAGACTTTTGTGTTTTGCCTTTAGCTTCCTGCAACGGCGCTGTTTTAGCGTGTCCATCAAAGCGCACATTAGTACCATTTGGCGTCAGCACTGACTGGTTTCGCATGTAATTGTGTGTAGATGTTTTGTAATTACTGTAGCGTTTGTGTTCTTTAGAGCCACTGTCACAACGGGTTCGATTTTCAGGCTCTTTTCTATTCAAACAATCTGTCAAGTTACCCTCCTTTCGACAGGACTGATGTCTGACTGGAGGCGATTCTTCGGTTTCAGACGATTCTTCCACCGAAAACCTTTCCGAAAGTGCAACGTCTGAGTTAAACGCCTCTCCACTGTCCGTCAGAGCTACGGGTCCAACATCGTGTCTTGGATCCGACGTCGGCCCAAAGTCAACTTCTTGCTGTCGCTCTGTAACTAAATTAGCTACGTACATGGGCAACTTACCTAAAAATTCGTTGATCTTCATCTCCAAATGATTAGACACATTCTCTTCCATCTTTTCCACTTTTTGCACCATTTCTTTTAATTCCCCTACTTGCGTAGCAATTAAATTGCTAGCGCCCTCGGCCTTATCAAATCTTTTGTTCATTTGTTCTTCCAATTGACCAAACTTTGCGTCCGCAACTCTTCCCACTTCCAATTCACACTCTTCTTCCCTCCTTGCCATGTCTTCTACCAAACGGCTAGACAGGTCTTCTTCCTCTTCGGCTACTCGCTGGGCTGCAGTGAATTCTGGTTGTTTTTCTTTCCACTGTGTGCGTGTTTGTTCCTCCGTTCGCGTGTATGAACTGACTAACCCGAAACTTCCTTCGTCTAACCTCTGTCTGCTATCGCCAAGCACTGAAGAAGCAATGGATTCACTTGAGGTGTCGTCATTGACCGCAAGCTGTGAGTCAGTTGAGAGGTCTCCAATTGACGCAGCGTGTTTCGTTAGTGGTACATCGGGCGACACATCGAACGCGCGGCTCTCTAGCGGGGCGTTGGATTGTCCTCTCCTCGGTTCCTCACTACACGACAACCGACGGTGCTCAATGGTAGCCTGTCCAGTGCCCTCGGCGCTCTCTTGGTCAGTAGACGACAAACTTTGAACCATCCTTCGCTCCTTATCTTTCACCTTTTTCGATCCTGCAATCTCGGTGCATGAACCTCCAATTGTCGAGTTGTGGTTCCACTTGGTGTTCTGGCAGCAGTCTGGACGTGCTGGAAATAGCTAGAACAGAGAAGACACGGCGCCAAAAGACGCTATTTACGGACCTTAAGAACGATAATTACTTAAGAGAACCGATAATCGGGCTGCTTACCAGCTTAGCCAGTCACGACGAACGAATAAAGAAACTTTATAATAGAACTATAGCGCCACACAAAGAAAACAGAATCAATGTATCACAGCCGGTTGGTGGGTCGTCGCCGCAACGCACACAACAACGCCAACAACAACGAACGAGCGGAAACGGCGGGGCGTGGCTTGACAGTGCATCTGACGGCCGCATCCAGCCAATGAGCGCACGACAGCGTACATCCGCTCGGTACTGCCACTAATTGGAATGGCTTGGGCTACTGTGGAATTGGGCGCGTAATATGAAACATAGTAAGTTAATAACCAGCCACTGGAACTGAGCTAGGGACGTTACACTTGTCCTTATGAACCTATTTGGTTAGGGTAAGTTAGGGTCTCGAAACGAAAATCACTATTGCGCAATACTCTATGTTGATTGGTCAGTTGACTCCGCCCACTCATAGATTGCAACGAAAACCAGTTAGTGTTTGTTAAGCTTGCTAAGGAAGCGGTCGGTTGCGATGGATGGTCTGTATTGGCTGGATGACATTATGGTTGGATGATATCGAATTTTTGGGATGCATATGATATTGCATATGAATATATGCATGCAATCTCTCGTGCATATTGATATTGCATATATCATATGCATGCAAAAATGAGATATGTACATATTTTTTGCATATTTGCATATTTTATCAAGGCGGCCTGAAATCGATAACTGGACGTTTTGCAAGCATTTTCGAGTTTGGTTGGAATGTCTACGCAATCTTTAGCATTTATTAGGCATAACTGTTTTACAGATGCAGACCTTAACTGAAAAAAAACAAGAGGGGAAACGCAGTTTGTTGGCATGAAAGACCAGCTCATTTCGTAATTTTTAGATAAAAAATGGTTAGCATTACAGATTTTTGGCTAAATTACTGTTTGCAAGTGCATGCATTTTTTGTTGTCTCTAATGTGGTATACCTAACCGTTTGTAGCCCTGTCGTAGTTTTACAAAGCAAAAAATTCAGAAGTTGAAAAATCTCAGGTGAGATTTCAATTCTTTGCGATTTGAGTTTAGAGTCCCAAGCCATTCATCTCCATTCTGCAGGTGGAAAGAGATGCTTTGATCTCTGTAAAGTACAGATTTACAGTATAAACTTGCCTCAAGATGAAGGGTTTTTTATTTTTGATTTTTTATTTTTAATTTGATGAAAAAATTAATAAAAACGTGGCGACTATCCTAAACATAGAAATCTAGTCTGTTTGGCTATTTTGGGATGTCACCTTAGTTTGAACAATTGTCCGAAAAGGTCCAGATACAGTATTCATGAAGCAATGAGGTGCATGCGGAAATTCGCAATTCGCTAAACAAACTCATTCATTTTTGCTCAGCTCAAAACCAGAACGGTCAAACTAGCCCTCGATCCGATCCGATGTGTGGGGGACCTTACGGCCCTACGCTCAGACCTATGCGGTCCATTGCGCGACCCCCGTCCCCGTGGTTCGTCATCTCGCACGTTTCCCTTCTATCACTGCCAGCCACTCTAGTCATGCTGCTGGGCGCCAGGTAGTAAGAGAGTGCCTGGTGCGTTGGTGTCATGGTGCTGTCAGCTCCCAACGGCCGCCCGGCCAGAGCACTAAACCAGTATATGCCTTATTGCTGGTTTCTCAGACAGCTCTCCACAGACAGCTGGTTTCTCAGACAGCTTCCTCCAACGTGGCATGCTTTTGGAGCGGCTTCGGTGCAATGGCAGATGCAGTCGGTTCCCATTTTACCTACTGTACTCGCTGTAGCCAGCTTTCGGTGGCCTGGGTGAAGCGTTGTGCCGATGACAAACTCTTTTCGGCAAGAAACGGCCGCGCCGAGAGGATGAGCGCACGACATCGCGCACAGTATGGCCATGCGGCCTAAACCACTACACCAACTGTGCCGGCTAAACTAGCCCTCTTTGAAATTTGTACTGTTTGGACGAGTATATTATGGATTTCTCCGGGCCAAATAGATAAAACAACAATTTGAATCGTTTAACGTTCTTCAGAACATAAGTACACAGCACGAAAAGTCAGCGACACCTTTGACAAAAATATGCAAACTAAAAATATGCAAAATTTTGATATCAAGGTCAATTTGCATATGACTATTGCATATTGGAATTTTGCATGCATATGATATTGCATATGCATATATGCATGCCAAAAACCATGCATATATGCATTGTTTGATATTGCATATTGCATATATGCGTCCAACCGTAGATGACATAGAGTGCCAGAGCGAGTACGATACCGATGAATATTATAACAGAGAGTCTGATGATGAGGATTTGTATGAGAGCGATGCGGCTAATGATTTTATGGCCTACGATTATCTGAAATGGCGTGCTCAAGAAAGTGGTGTGCCCTGGCACGATTGTCCCGACCTAAGACCCCCGGTTGACGAAGTCAGACTCGCTATGAGAGCGCTGGCAGCGCAGTACGAAAAAGAACATTATTCCCAAATCGAGCGAATGGTGGCACGAATGCGTTTGTCAATGACCACCACTTTTCCCGATTACTGCGTTCTCGCAGACATTCTTTTCATACAAGGAATCAGTTGGGAACGGATCATACATTTGTTCGCATTCACGGGAGCATTGATGGTGCACGGTCTGAAACGCAGAATGATTCCAACGAGCAATCATGTGGCGCAATTCTTGGCAATTTATTGCAACGGAATTCTGGACAGCTGGATTAAGGAGCAACCGGGCAAATGGAGAGGCCTCATTGACCATTACAATTCACAGAATTGTAGGAAAAACGGTACAAAAAGTCATGGCACTCTGTTGAAAATTGCAGGTGCTACTACTGTTGCAGGTTGTGTGGCTTGTGTGCTGTTTTGTGTGCTTTCAAAATAAACGATTTATTTCATTTCTGTCATAGCTCTGCAAATCTGATTCAGTAACAAATTTTCATCTATCATTTCAGTTTGCACTTTAAACTTCTTCTCCATGAACGCGATCACCAATTTATCATTTTCAACCAAATTTGTACCAAACTTATTCATAAACTGTTCTAATCTCAAGCCGTTAGTTATGTAATAGAGAAAATGCACACAGTGCTGGCCACAAGTTGCAGACAAAGGTGATTGTACAGGTCTGGCCACATAATTCCAAGTGTTACAGTTTGTATCCAAAAATACATGGAATTCTTTCAATGGAAATCGGCCATACGAATCAAAATACGTTCCCACTCCTTCGTGAGAAATATACATTGCAATCCAATGAGTTCCCGGCAAGTTGCTGTTGTCTGTGTTGACGATCAATGCAACGGGTCGATTCACCGATTTTGGTATAGTGTTTTTAGCAAACACTCCTAAGAAGCATTGGGACAAATTGTTAGTTTGGCTGTTCCTGCACACACGCAATAAAGTCTGTGTGTCCATGCTTTCGAAAAAAAAGTTTTGCAATTTACGTAAACCAATGGTAGATGGCGCTGTAGTGTAAAAAAAGTGACGTCAGTTTGACGTTTTCTCGCACCGGCTGAAAATTGACGTCACTCAAACTTTACTGTTCGGTCGGTTGTAGTTGATTGCTTAAGGTAAGCTCATATCTTTTCGACAATGCCTGGCGTTTTGGTGGCCGAACATAATCACCGGATTTTGCACTATTTCCACGAGTTTATTCGAGTCACAGGTCCCGAGCCCGGCGCCATTTCGACGTATTTTTTTAACGAAGAGTTGAGTCAGAATCAGCGTTTCCAGTTCAAAGTTCCCAAACAGCAGCAGTTTTTGTGGGTTGGCTTAGTGCCCCTGAGGCCCGATTATTTCCCCAGAGTTTCGACGCGAGACCCCTTTCTAATCGTGCGCAACGCCGGCGGAATTTTGTTCGAAATCACCACTGATGTCGGAGCCTGGGAAGCCGATTTGGGTTCGGTGTGTGTGGGCACCCTTTGCCGAAAGCTCGTGCAGAAAGTAAGGATCGATGAAGGCTACGATTACACGGATTTACAGTTTTCCATGTGGTTCGAAGAGGCCAAAGGCTACCCGGTACCTGCGCACTCCTTTTATTTTACCATCGGCACGCGCGACCATTTCCACGTGGGCCCCTTGGTTTTGTCCGCACCCGGCAACCCTTACTACCCGATTGTCATGTCCCAAAATGTGGCCGATCCCCCACCCAGAGTTCCCGTTGCGTTGGTTGAGCTGACAGGCATGTGCGCTCCCTTCACATTGCAGGAGTATTGCCGACGAGTGATCAAAGAGAATTGCCGCACTGACCTGGACTTAATGAGTTTGCCGCTGCCGGACAGAGTTCTCAGGTTTTTGCAGTAAGTTTTGATGCGTTTTTTGTTCAATTTGTGATTGTGCCTATTTTGCAGACTGCCAGTACATAAAATTGCATTTTACTGGACTCGAACAAAGCATCGTAATTTTTCGGATTTTTTTAGCACAGATGAGAACCCGTCGTGCCACACTTTCAAGGAAGATTTTCAGAAGGCCCCTAATAAAAGCAAAACTTTTATTCTGAAATTGACACACGTCCGTAACTCTGGCAAGCAAAAATCTGATTGATCGCAATTAAGCTCCGCCCACTTAATTAAAATTTAGAAAATAAAGATGAAATAAATATACAGAAAAGTAGAAAATAAACAGAAAAGTAAAAATGAAAAGTAGAAAATAGAAAAGTAAAAATGAAAAGTAGAAAACAGAAAAGTAGAAAACAGAAAAGTAAAAATAAAAAGTAGAAAATAAAAACAAAAAAGTAAAAATGAAAAGTAGAAAATAAAAACAAAAAAGTAAAAATGAAACATAGAAAATGAAAAGTATAAAATAAAAACAGAAAAGTAAAAATGAAAAGTAGAAAATAAAAATGGGCGGGGCCTAATTTGGACCAATCAGATTTTTGCGGACCAGGGTCACGGGAGGTACTACTGGGCTGGACCAAGTAACTCCCACGATGTCGTGTTTTCCGATTTTAGGAAACAAATTTCACTAATTCAACAGCAACAGCATCGTTTTCAAACTTGGTAACCGATTTTCGACGCATTTACCGCAAAAAGCAATTCTACAGTACATATTTTGTTGCATGATCTGTTTCACAGTGGTACAAATTTTAGCATAGCAAAATTTTTCCTTCACTACTCTCTAATCCCAATTCTGCCGTTTTGAACTTCAAAATATTTTGCTCATAGCATTCAGGATAATATTTTGCTAAACTTGGCAAAATATATGCTCGGCCGATTCGGCAAAATATTTTGCCCTGTAGGTATTAGCAATATAATTGCCGGAACAGTTTAAACTGCACAGTTTTTGGTAGGTGGCGCCCAGAGGCCCCTCTTGTCTGTGCATGCCACCTTGTTTGAATCATGCCGTTTTCTTTGGCGCTGTTAGCTGTTAGCGGCCGCTTGGCTGGCAATGTATTTACTCCGAAGCGAAGAATTGCCTCCAGTTCACTGAGCCGTCGTTCGCATGGCCCACTGTCACAAGGAACATTTACTGCTTGATGTCCCGCTACCGAAGGTACTGCATATTTTTGCGTCGTGTTTTAGAGGGAAAAGCAAAATTCAGGGGATTCGGACTGCTCATAGCGATAAGAGAAATCTAAGAATATAATTCAGAGTGAGCTTTCCCTACAGACTCACATTTTTAAACTCCGGTTTGTGGGGAATTTGTCGAGAAAGGCAACACCTACAGAGAGTTTGCAACTAAAATACCCCAGTACAGATTTGTAGACAGGTTGGTAGTGTGGTTTTCCCAATATTTTACGTGTCTAGGGGATTCTAGGCCAACAAATGTAAGTAGATTCATGCCATACAACGATCGTCTAATAGTACATATGTTTGTGTGTGTGTACTGAATTGGCTATGTATCTCAGATTCACTTTTGTTAGGCTGATATGCGGATGCGGCACTCCGTGAGGCAGTTGAAGTGACTATGGAGTTATCATCCCGGCACTTACAAAGTAGCACTGCCTTTACCTGCCTGCACTGCTGATGGAAAGATGTCCCGAAAACATTTGTGAACTCCTGGAATTCGTGTCTTGCTGCCTATTAGTAGTGGAGGGAGGAGACGTCGAGAACAAACAGTTGCACGCTCAGAACACCAATTTCTGCCGGAAGAACACCACTGTACAAACAGAATGGATATTTTGAACCAGCTGTGAATCGATCGAACTGTAAGACGGCCACTGTTATGCTGTATTTACGTGATTTCAGTGTCTGTTGCTGGGTTAAAAATAAACCGTTTTTGGAGTGATTTCCATTGCAGTATTGACAGCAAAATATTATGCCAATATTGGCAAATTATTTGCCATTAGTACATTCTGGCAAATTATTTGCCACTTTGAAACGGCGGAGCAACGTATTTGACAAAATCATTTGCCGTTTTCGGCAAATATTTGAATGGGGCATTCCCGGCAAAATGATTTTGCCAAAATTACGGCAGATATTCTGCCGCGACTGGCAAAATCTGGATTAGAGAGTACTAATTATTTTCGCAATAACAAACAGTTGCGTAAGACTAGCTTAGCTTGACGTCGTTCATTACCTTAATCAAGGTGGTTAAAACCTGACATGTGCATAAATTACTCAGGGGCTGCTTATTTGTCTACTAGCTTGTCATGCACAGCTAATCAAACGCCTATAGTCAGCAACAGGTAGCTTAGCTAGCAAAACACAAGCTATGCTAGTACTGAGTTTGCTTCTCGGTATTCCGCTGAACAGTCTGTTCCTTGTTACTCTGCTCAGATACCGAAAGTCCAGCTTCATCTGGCTGCTGATTGCCCTGTCAGTCCACGATTTGACTGCCTGTATTGTCCTCCCCTTCCTAGGCTTACCAAAGTCTTTCTTCTTTGCAACTGTATTCAGAGGTGTCAGGTCTGCTTTTGTATTCTCAAACAGTCTCATTCTCCTGATTATCGGTCTGAATCGGTTTTTATTCGTCATCAGCCCAATTAAGACAGGCAAGGTAGATAATTATTATTTGCATATCGATAACCCCCGCCAACATATCACTCTCAAGACGAAGTCTTTCCAAGCACTGCCGAAATTTCGGATTTAACGAAAAATGCGAACACTTAAATAAACACTTCGCACCAACACCGACACAATTTCGGCGCTCTGAAAATGCTAGCCGAATTGTTTTTTTGAGTGCAAATGCGAAGTGTTCGAGAAGACTTCGTATCAGACCTGTGGGCGGAGCCAAAAAACCGCAAAAAAATAGAAAAAAGAAAAAGGAGAGCGACGACTTACTCTAAACGAGGTTTCAAAGCAGTACCGACAGTGGAAACAATGAAATATCTGTTTTTTATTATTTATTTACTCCGATTATTTATTCCAAGCTTTTTTCTGTTCTGTAACGCGATGTTGGGTTGCTAGCATATGCCTAGTTGCTGGTAGACCGGCATAAAATCCCACACATCTATAGTGTTGATACAATGGATGTAGTAAAATAATGTAGTGCATGTATGAGTACATGTACAGCAGCCAACCACAGAATAAATAACTATGCTACTAATAGCACTGGTCAGCGGCCTGCTACAGCGTGGATCAAATGAGGAGTTGGCGCAACTTTACGACGCACGCTCAAAGAGTCGACCAATCAGCGATTAGTTCGTTTTGGCCTGACGAAGTCTTAAATTGCAAGTCGATCACTTCGCACTTTGATTTGAGACGAATAGTTAGATCACTTCGCAAAAACAGGTTTTCGGCAAAAACGCGAAGTGTTTTTTTTTACGCCGAATAGATCCAAAAAACACTTCGCTTTTGCAAAATGCGAAGTGTTGGGGTGTGCAGATCTGCACATGATCTGTTGGCGGGGGATAAGTTGTATGTACACAGTTGTCATTTTTAGTATTTCACTGACAGAAACACTCTACGGGTGGCAATTTGTGCATGGCTAGCTGGCGTTCTGGTTGGTGGCGGAATTTTGCATCCCGACTTGCATAGGGTGAGGCAATAACCCTATGTTACGATTTTAAAACATCGGACAGTCGCCGAACGTGGGGGTACCATATGTGGTACCGGCATATAAGGTGTCGGTACCCTAAACGGCATTAAGTGCCTGACTGTGAGATATGCTAAGTCAAATTTAATTTAATTGTATTTCTCTGGGCATGTGGTAAGTAAATTATAATTTAACTATATTTCCAATAAATTTACTTAGCAACAGTAGCTATGCTACTACTCCAAATGGTGTAGCTTCTGCTAGTAAGTGTTAAGTGTATGTTTTGCTTCGGTATGCGTGTCTATTCTGTGTTGCATCCAGGGATGTGAGGTGGGAAAAAAACACCGAAAAAAAACTGTTTTTTTCCGGAAAAGAACCGGTTTTTTTCCTAAGGGTCGGAAAAAAACATAAATCGCGGAAAAAAACTCAAGCTAAAAATAGCTAATTTACGTCGTTTTTCGTTAAAAAAATGGACTTTTGCTATGTATAATAGGCCATACTGACTCAAAACTGTTAGAAAAACAACAAAAAAGACCAAATTTGGCATGAAAAAACAAAAATGCAAACTGCTGTAAGAAAATTTGCATATAGCGTTATTTATGGAACCTGTCAGGCACTGTTTCTTACCTGTTTCGTTATTTATATCAATGTAACACGTGTATTTCTGGTCTAACAAGACTGAGGAAGGCGCTAGAAAGCGCTAGGAATCATAAAACCAGCCTAGGATACTCAGAACTTGGGCTGGAGTTTTTTTCCGCGATTTAGGAAAAAAACCGGAAAAAAACCGGAAAAAAACTGGAAAAAAACAGGCCGAGGTTTTTTTCGGAAAAATATACAACCCTGGTTGCATCTGTATGCCGAAAATCTATAGAACAGTTTTAGTCACCGGCTGCCAACCAATCAATGGCCAGCAACAGTTCCTTGCTAACAGCCTACATCGTGGTCAAATCTGTCAATCAATTTGTATTTGCCAGCACGCTATTTTTCTTGTACCTCACGATTGCACTTTTCTTGCTTCTAAAAGTGCACACACTGTCCAGCGCTCAGAGATACGAAATTCCGATGGCCTTAGAAGGTTTCCTATTGTCTTTTACTCTAATCATCAGCAACCTAGTTGTGGTCTGGAGAACAGTAAGCGATTCCCAAAACGGCCCGCCTAAGCCGTTGCCTTTGATTCAAGCAATCAGATTTCTGTCTTTCTACGACAATCCCTTGATTATATTTGCCTTTTCCAAACATCTGCGAGAAGAAATGAAAGTTACCTGTGAGATAATTTGGGCTAAACTGAGCAAAAGACGAAAACCGGAGCGAAAAGTCAGGTGTCCGCAGGAAAAGCGAGACGGAGACAAAGTTTTGTTCCGAAAGACCAACTTGAACGTACATGTAGTGGCGGATGAGTTGGAAGTGGCTGGACCGTCACACGCTCTGCCCAATTATACAAGCAGAAGATGCAAGAAGAAAGAATTCAAATATTAACTGAAACTTGCGCTAATTCTACATGCATACCGTATAAGTTCTAATAAAAGCGCAAGCTCCAATAATAGCGCCCTACATATGTAGATAGGCCGAAAATAGAAGAGCGCGTTTGGGAACATTTTCGATATCTATAAAAATGCATCAAGACCCAGTACTTTCTATTTCTACTCTATTTCTACACAGGGTTTGCCAAAAAACAACCCAGCAGATGTTTAATGTGCCAAGCCAACCGCAAAACTTAAGAGATTTGAATGAATCTTTTTTGAATGAAAGACAAATAAATCCTTGACAGATGGGTGCAATGATACTCTGCTTGGTGCCTGAGATATTTGACCTCAAAGTAAAATCAGAGATTTTGGCAATCAACAGCAGCGATTATAATTTTCCGTTGCACTTCATAACAAAACAGATTCCTACAGGAAGTGATAGCCAAATCGGAGACAAAAAGTTGAGATTTGTCCGGGAAGAGTTGATACGTAAAATTTCCAAAAGCTTTAAGAGCCGGTTTTTCTAAAAACCCAACCGACCGTAGGAAAAATCCCAAATATAGCATGCTTTCCGCTTTTTCGACTTTAAATCGTCTGGCGCAAGGGGATACTGACGTTGATCAGTTGATACAGTGTGTATACGCAGCTTTAACTACGTACATTACTTATGCAACAGTATATACTACAAACACAAAGCCAGACAGACCAATTTTCAAGGAGATCGTTAGATTTTATTATCAGCGGTGCTATTTTCCACCGACACGCTGGCCACAGTGCCTGTCAGTTTTTCAGTGCCGGCTTTCAGTTTAAGCAGCAGAAAGGAGTAAGTCACGATCAGACTGACCATCTAAAATTGGAATGGTTTTTGATTGATACAGTGTTGCCAGGTTGTAGAAATTTCCTCCAAAATTGCGGGATTTTTTGCGTTTTGGGGAGTTTGGGGGTATTTATGTTTTACTATACTATAGTAAAAGAACAGTAAAATCGACTCAGTCCAGAAGAGCCTTTATTTTTTTGACTTTTTTATTTTTATTTGGGGAAATTTTCCGGGGTCTCTTTGTATTTTGGGGGATTATTCTAAATTTTGGGGTAATTCCAGTTCCCAGACCTGTCAACACTGGTTTGACCTCTAGTCAAGAAAACAACCAACCTACCGTGAAAAAAACCTGTCTCTCTAACAGAAACACACGCCACACACTCATTCCCCACATCACTTGACTGTTGAGTTTGTACACGAAACAGGAAATCTAAAAACTACCGATTTTGAACTTTTCAACAAGGCGTACGAAACCGGTTTCCATCTAGAATAGAGTGACCACTTAGATATATACAGGGTGTGCCAAAAAAAAACAACCCAGCAGATTTTTCGCTGTAGCAACCGCAAATCTCAACCGATTTGAATGAGTCCTTTTTTAAATGAAAGATAAATAAATTCTTAAAAGATTGATGCAACTTTTATTAATGTACTCTGCTTAGTTCCTAAGATATTCACTCTCAAAGTCAAAACAGTGATTTTGGCAGTGAACAAGCGGGAATTTTTCTTTTTCCGCTGCACTTCGTAATAAAACGGATTCCTGCTACTGTTGAGGGCTATTGGAGGCTTTACTGCTCACACAGAAACTCGGTTTACTTCAACAATAAAGTGTCACTAGCCCCCAGCAGTAGGAATCTGCTTTATTATGAAGTGCATCGGAATCGCTCTTGTTCTTTGCCAAAATCTGTTTCGAGTTTGAGGGCAAATATCTCAAGAACTAAGCAGTGAATCTCAATAGAAATTGCACCAATCTTTGAAGAATTTATCAATCTTTCATTCAAAAAAGGAATCATTCAAATTGGTTAAGATTCATGGTTGCAAAAGTAAAAAATCTGCTGGGTTGTGATTATCACTGTTGTTCACTGCCAAAATCTCTGTTTTGACTTTGAGGGCAAATATCTCAGGAACTAAGCAGGCTATCTTAATAAGGGATTCATCGGTCTTTCAAGAATTTATTTATCTTTTATTTAAAAAAAGATTCATTCAAATCGGTTGCGATTTGCGGTTGCTACGGCAAAAAATCTGCTGGGTTGTTTTTTTTTGGCACACCCTGTATATTCAGCTTACAGGACCAATCTAAGTCATTCTCCATCCAAATCACTGACTCACTCTATTTCTACACCATTTAGGATGGAAATAGGTTTCTTTTCCACACCAACCAACCTGACTATGGTCGTTGCCGGGCCGCTGCAATACGTTGGGCGACAAAGCAGCGGCCACTACTGAGCGTGTCTGAAAAGTAAGCAAATGGCAAAGGTAGCAATCTATCTTAAACAGACCAGTTCGTTAGTTCGGGCGCCGGTGAAGCAGATCAGAATAATAAAGAGAACGCTGATGAGAATTTGCAACAGTGCCCAAATGACATTGAAGCCCAGATTAGTCTGCCACTTGTCAGGGCCCATCATTTTGAGCAATTCCGGCGGGGCAGCTATCATTTTTTCGTCTGCTTGCGTGACAAAGTAGATGGTGAGACAAAGTGTGAACAGGGCCCAGGCTATTGAGATTAGAATGAACGGGTTGAACAGGTCGCCGACTGATCTCTGCAGTTCGGTGATTAGACAGAACTGTTCGTAGAAGAAACTGAGCTTTCGGTTCCGACATCGCCGGTACTTCAGTTCCTGCTGAACGTTCTTCTGCAGTTGCGTACACCAGAAACGAATGAGATAGTTGATCAGTTCGTAGTAGAGCATGGGCAGAACGTTGAGCACTGTCAACAGGGGAACCACTACCAGACCAACGTCATGGAGCCAGTCCTTGCCTGGGCTGAAATCAAATCAAATCATAATCAGGTAGGTAATCCTCCCTGGGCAAAAGAATGATCATCCCAGATCCCTTCACTCGGAAACGAAATTTTCTGACTTTGCTGACAAAGCAACTTTTGGAGCCCTTTTGGAATTTAGACACTAAAATTGCTAAGAATTCTGGCGTAAAACAGCGCTTTTAGCTTTGTTTGAGCCCAACGTCTATTTTTAGGAGTTTTAGCGATTCTGGGGCGGACCCCCTGCCACAGTGCACTATACTGTTATTTTACTGATGGATTTTTATTTTACTATTAACAAAATTTACAATAAATTCAGCATGTCTATTTAATTTTTATTTTTGTTTTACTACCAAGCACCTCAGATTTTACTAATTTTTGTTTTACTAATAGTTCTGCTAATTTTACTACGATTTTATACTAATGATGTTGAATTTTGCATCAATGATGCCGAATAATTGTCCAAATACAGTATAGATCAAAAAAAATGTCCCATCGCTTTTTCGGCCTTCACTCAAAAGTTTCGTTCTCAGTCACTTCTTTACCGATTTGGCTCAAATTTTCAGCAAAAATTAACAACATGGTTGGCTAAATATTCTGCAAGTTTAGTGCCAAAATTCCGACTCTTACTGGTTTTATGACCCGAAAACTAGGAATGAGGGTGGTCCACGCAAATTTATTTTTTTTCGGTAATGCAAGGAGTACAGTCCTGAAACTTGCAGGAATGATTGGTGTTGCTATTGGGCATAACATACTAAGCGGGCAGCCCTGTAGCTCAAAGGGCACTAAAATGGGGGAATTTCAAAAACATGAGTGAAAATCCCATAGTTAAGAAATCTGCACCTTCTAGAATCAAAGCACTGAATCTGTTGTTAATCAACATAGATTGCAGCAGGAAGTTCGACAAATAAATGAACCTGATATTTAAGCTTTGTTCCACACCATAGTAACCATCCCTGCAGCTTTTTTTGAAAATTGAAAATCTTTAGAATCGTCATTTTGCCGGTTTTACGAAGAAAAGTCATATTTCGTCATGTTTTTGAAATTCCCCCATTTTAGTGCCCTTTGAGCTACAGGGCTGCCCGCTTAGTATGTTATGCCCAATAGCAACGCCAATCATTCCTGCAAGTTTCAGGACTGTACTCCTTGTATTACCGAAGAAAATTAAATTTGCGTGGACCACCCTCATTCCTAGTTTTCGGGTCATAAAACCAGTATGAGTCGGAATTTTGGCACCACACTTGCAGAATATTTAGCCAACCATGTTGTTAATTTTTGCTGAAAATTTGAGCCAAATCGGTAAAGAAATGACTGAGAACGAAACGTTTGAGTGAAGGCCGAAAAAGCGATGGGACATTTTTTTTGATCTATACTGTAGTTGCTATAATTGATCATGATAAGAAGTTCTCGAGAACTTTAGAGACAAAATGAGAGAAATTTGACTGACAAAAGTGCATCCACACATCTTTCATTGCAAAATTGATCAGGATTTTGGCTGGCTGGAGACTCACCCAACACTAGTAAAATAGAACTAAATTTCGCATTTTACTATTGACGGCCTTTGGTAATTATATTTTACTATTGGCTCTTAATTTTACTTTTTACTATTATTTTTGCTACTAGTAAAATACCACTACGGTATTACTAATTTTTGTTTTACTATGCTATAGTAAAATAACGGTAGCACTACATTGTACGTGTATATGCTTCTAATATGGCCATACACGAGATCTAGTCTACAATCTAGTGCCTCGCCGACAATCAAAATCGGTGCATACTGCATAAGTACCTCAAGTTGAAAGCGATATACTGCGCAATTCCAATTGCCATCGGTATGCAGAAGAAGACAACGAGCACAAGCAGAAATATTCTATTTGCTCGTGGAATATCAGGGCTGTGACCGAACGACTGCTCAAATCGCAAGTCAATCAAGTCGAGCTTATTCAATAAAGCTCTATGCTTGGTGATTTTGGTGACGAAGACGCATAAACTGAGCAGATTAAAGAGAGGTTTAATTAAATTGATCACACTGGTAACCGTTATTGCATGAAACGGGCCGAACATATCGGTGTACCAGCCCAAAACCACATAGGCATAGCCACAAATTCGCGCATTCACACCGGCAATAGTCAGCCATAACAGCAGAAACATCAGAGCCACCCATTTAGGTCTTTTGGCCACCGGTCCGGCAAAATAGGAAGTGATTTGAAGCAGACGAATAATCGGCTGCAACCTTTGGCTGAGACGCAACTTGCCGAGGTCGTGCATATTCTGCAAATAAAACGGTATTTAGCTCTATTTTCCAGCTTCCTGCCTAATCTGATAGATAGCCGAGTTTAATTTCGACCCGACCGGGCTTAATGAGTCCGGGGCTTTTTGTCGATTTTCAGAAGACAACTTTTGCCGCTACTAAAGCCGCGACTTAGTGGAAAACTTTCAGCACAGCTCGTTTGGCAATAACCCTGAATTTATTGCAGCAGCGCCGGTTTGGCGGCCCGACAAACCAGCGCGTAAATCATGCTCAATTAGTCATTAAATCAACCTATAATTGCTGTTTGATCGTTAGCCAATCAGCAGGTAGGAAACCGACAACTAGTTTTTACCGCCTCTTCAAAGTTGCCCGCCGCAAACGGAGAAAAGTGCCTGTTCTTCTAAATCTTAGCCTAACTATTAACTGACTTGCGGTAGGGAAAGCGATTTTACGCGTTTTGCCCGGGGCGCTGGGAAGCTGTTAAATGTTTTTACTTGTCCGCTTTATGTTTACTTTGAATTCGTTTGCGGCCGAGATTTAACAGGCACCTTTAACTGTCAGACACTTGACCAAATCAGGCATAACCAGGGTTTCAGGTCTTAAGCTCATGAGAATTCACATATCCCGCGCGGTTTCACGAGCTCAAAATTTCTTTGTTTGTGGATGAGCTGATTTTTGGTTGTGATACGTGGCCATACTTCGCATGTTATCATCACGTACTGAAAACGGGCAATTCTGCCGGCACAGTTGGTGTAGTGGTTTAGGCCGCAAAGCCACTGTGCGCGACGTCGTGCGCTCATCCTCTCGGCGCGGCAAGTTTCTTGCCGCAGAGTTGGTCGTCGGCACAACGCTCCACCCAGGCCGCCGAAAGCTGGTGACAGCGAGCAGGTAAAATGGGAGCCGACTGGATCTGCCGTTGCACCGAAACCGTTCTAAAGCATGCCACGTTGGAGAAGAAGATCAATGACGTCAGGAGTTGTCAATGGAAACCGACTAGGCCTGGGGCCTCTCTCAAACCAGGGGCGCACCAACGCACCAGGCACTCTCTTAATACCTGGCGCCCAACAGCATGGCTAGAATGGCCGGCAGCGATAGAAGGCGAACGTCCGAGATGACGAACCAACGTGGTCGCGAAATGGACCACAAAGGTCTCCCCTGGCACATCGGATTGGGTCGGACGGTCAATTCTACCGCAAACTGAAATTTTCAACCTTGGTGCTAAAATAATTGGCTAGAGCCCGATTTTAGGCTAGTGTTTGGGTGTTGATAACATTCTTAAACCTTAAGCGAAGCCCAACTTAGCCTGTGCGTGCAGCCTGTAGTGCGTGGAATTTTCTGAAGTTTGAAACTGTAAAACTGTGTAAATCTCTCTCTGAACACTTGCAAATTATAAACCCTACATTCTACAAAGCGCATTGTACAAGTTTTCACTTCAAGCAAGCAAAGAACTGGTTTTGGTTAATAATTCGAATTTGAGTCACCTTGTATCGCCTGAGAAATTGAAACAGAAGTTAAATCAAACATTTGATATCACAGAATGATAGCGCAAAGTCTTCTTAAATTAAACTACTAAGCTTTTGCGCAGGCAGAACTACGAATCTTTTGCTTTGTTGCAAGCAGCACACATTCACAAAATCGGCACGGTCTCATCATACCGATGATTTAGGTTTGTGTCATCATGCCGTGCTGGAAATTTCTAACTTTTAATAGAACTAACCACACTAACAAACTTCAGACTATAGATTTAGCCATGCCTATAAACTAAAACAAGCCCTATTTGGTCGTTCTGCTGACGGTAAAGAACGAGTACAAAATTTGCGAACAAACAATTTCAAGAGGCGCGAGTTAGGCCACAAGTGCCCCGATTAATCATGTGAAGTCACAGCACAAAGATACTTCCGCGTATATATCCTCCTATTATCCGCCTCATGGCGGAGGTTTCATAAAAACACTTGCCCCTAAGCCTAGAACTGAACCTAAAGTTGGGTTTGACAGCGGGTTCGGCGAATGGGCCTTCTCAATTATCTGGAATGTGGCGGAAAACAGGAAGATATTTACGCGCGAATCACCACTCATACAGAAAGTTGGAGGAACGAAGAATCCATCCAGTACTACTGTAAGCACCGGAGCTGGCAGCTTCGCCATACAACTTGGATTGGATGAATTGTTTGAAAAGATAGATGGCATTTTATACGTATAGTATTTGGTTGATAAAACAAACGCTCAGGTTAAGAAGTGGAAGGCTGACAGCGGGAACTCAAGAGGCCCAAAGGTTGTGGTTTAATATTATGTAAGTTAAACCTTGACCTTGAAGTTGGTTGACTTTTTGTATGAATAGTAGCTAATTGTTTGCCAAACTTTTAGCATAGTAAATAAACAGAGAGATGTAAAAGAAGAAATATCTCGGTGATTTCTGCACAAATTTAAGCAAAACAGTGCAATTTTAACGGTTTTACAATATTCGGTATCATTCGGTTTGAAAAATACCGAATTCGAATAGTACTAGTAACCGAATTATTCGGTTCATACCGAATAATACCGAACTTCGGTTGCATCCCTAGACTTGAGCCTGAAATTTCGTTGCTCGGCTTGACTTGAACCTGTACTTCAAGAGATTCGAAAAAGCGAAGCAGCCAAAATTTACTGAAGACCATTCTTCAAGACCATTTAGCAGTAAACACCCGAGCAAACAAAGCAATCAACCAACCTGCATTGTTCTAACGAGTTGGCAGCAAAAATTTGCAATCGGCAATGCAAAGGTTCTACTTTCATAGAGCATCATAAAACAGAGTCGATACGAATAAAAAAGATGAGAAATCTAATTTATTTCTCCCTCGGCCCAGCCAGCAAGAAGCCAAGCCGCCCTCAGGTGGATCAACATTCTGTGACTGCCTGCCAGCTATGAGATTAGTTTATCACAGTAAACATACACACAGATACAGTAGGCAATACATAAATACCACTGGAATGGAAGGTACGGAACAGATCACACAATCACTCTAAAGAAGTGAGCATGAGTAGTTGCTTGAGAACCTTGGTCTGACTGGTTTCGCGTATTTCGCCAGCCAAAAACATCTCGTCCACCACTGAATACACCTAAATTAGTTGCTTCTAAAGCCAGACCTTACTTTTCTTATTATCCAGTCACGCACTTAACGCCGTTTATGGTACTGGCACTATATATGGTGCCGGTACCATACATGGCATGGCACCATACCGGTACCTAGGCAGACATGGGCTAGCATTTCGGCTGATGGAGGGTAGAATTTTCAATTCCTGAGGGGGAGCTGAGGGGGGTAGGAGCGCCTGAAGGGGTGGTAAGCCAAACAGTCCGATTTTTGGCTAAAATCAAGGTTTTTTTGGCTTATTTTTCATTAAAATAAGCTAAAATAAGCTATTCTGAGCTCATTTACACCTAATCCAGGCATATTTTTACCATAATTTTCTATACAAAATCCTTCCAAAAAATTCCTGAGGGGGGGGGGTAGCGGCCGGCTTAATGGGGGTAGGTCAGAGCCTGAGGGGGCCAACCCCCTCAGCCCCCCTTTGTCCATGTCTGTACCTTAAATTGGGCTCAAATACAGCTAAAAAGTGCTGTTTTACAGGCGATTTTTGCAAGTTTTGTGTCTGAAATTGCAAAAATTTGCTCAAAATTACTTGCAGAAAAATCGGAGGGGGCCGGAAAAATCGAGTCGGGGGTCTAGCATAAGTCAGGTGGGGACAGACCTCCACGACTACCTGCTACATACATGGCTAGCTACCTTCATACATGGACCGCGGGGGTCCGGGGGATTGCCCACCTCCAACGTCTGCTCGACTCCCGCCGGAACAGCCCACCCACGAAGGAAGTGACCGAAACCCCCAAATCGGTAGGCACACCGCCAGCCAAATTTTCGGATTTTGACTATTCCAACCCATTTTCCATTGCATATGCATATATGAATGGTTACCTTGTAGAAGTTGAAAACGAGATCCAGTTCGCAGACGTTGTGAAAGTACTCATTGAGCACCTCGACAAAATTGTGGATGCCCTCCAGATAGTAGAGGTTGTTGTCAGTTATGTCAACGCAAATGCAGAAGTAGAGTCCGGCGTAGCGTCTGTAGACTATTTTGAAGTTGCGGAACTAAACAACCCTCCTCTATACGTATGTGAAAGCAGCTAAATGGCATGCAGAAAGCTAGCCTTTACTGGGGTCATACACAGGGTCTGACAAAAAACCCAGCAGATTTTTTGCTGTAGCAACCGCAAATCTCAACTAATTTGAAAGAATCCTTTTTAAATGGAAGATAAATAAATTCTTGAAAGAGTGATGTAATGCTTATTAAGACAGCCTGCTTAGTTCCTGAGATATTTGTCCTCAAAATCAAAACAGAGACTTTGGCAATGAACAAGAGTGATAAAGAACAACCCAGCAGGTTTTTCAATTTTGCAACCATGAATCACAACCGATTTGAACGAATCCTTTTTTGAATGAAAGATTGATAAATGCTTCAAAGACTGGTGCAATTTTTATTGAGGTTCACAGTTTAGTTCTTGAGATATTTGCCTTCTAAGTCGAAACAGATTTTGGCAAAGAACAAGAGGGATTCCGTTGCATTTCATAATAAAGCAGATTCCTACTGCTGGGGCTAATGATACTTTAGTGTTGAAGTAAACCGAGTTTCTGTGTCACCAGTAAAGTCTCCAATAGCCCTTAGCAGTAGCAGGAATCCGTTTTATTACAAGTGCAAAATAATAAAAAATCCCTCTTGTTCACTGCCAAAATCACTGTTTTGATTTTGAGAGCCAATATCTCAGGAACTAAGCAGAGTACATTAATGAAAATTTCAGCACTCTTTTAAGGATTCATTTATCTTTCATTTAAAAAAGGATTCATTCAAACCGGTTGAGATTTGCGGTTGCTACAGTGAAAAATCTGCTGGGTTGTTTTTTGGCGCACCTTGTCTGTATATACTCTATACAGTGTTAGCCATAAAAAAAGACCGCCTGGCCATTTTTCGAGTCTTCTGAATAATTTCAAATGGCCGCCATTCTGTCAATTTTCAACGGAATGAAAAGATTTTGTCAAGATTATTATTATTTGTTAAGAGCTGGTTTTCGGCCAATTGCTAGCCTTCTACAGCCTCGAGTTATGCCCTTCCGAAATCAACAGACCAGAATTTTCATACGTCAATTTTAAACGTAAACATCTCACGAACCCTTCATCGGATCTTATCCAAATTTTGCAGGTTAACCAATCCTTATATTGGCTTAAGAACCTGCAGAGCTCAGCTTTCTAACACAACCGGTTAAAATCTGGCGGATTTTTACTTTCAGTCAATCAAGGTGAAGAATTAGCATAGTCAAAAATGAGGGTGGTGTCCTCAAAACATAAAGCACGGTTGTATGGCCCATACATGTAACAGGTCATCCGCCGAAGGGGGGAGGAGGAGTTGGGGGGTCTGGCGCCGGCTGGGGGGTCTGAGCCAAAATTTTTGGAGGGGGGTTGGGCACTAAAGAACACTTAAAAGTAAAAAATCGCAATTTTCGGCTAAATATCGCTAATTTGGGCTGAAATACAGCTAAAAAGTGCTGTTTTGCAGACGATTTTGGCAATTTTTGTGCCTGAAATAGTAAAAAATTGCAAAAATTTACTTGCCAGAAAAGTCGGAGGGGGGTCGGCGAAATCGTCTCGGGGGGGGGGGTCCCCATCCGGGCGGGTCGTCTGGCCTAAGTCGGGTGGGGGCAGACCCCCCAAACTTCCTGTTACATGTATGGTATGGCCTAACTTAGGTGTTCATTATGTTGCCTTCGTTGAGGCGATTGTAATCCAAGGCCCCACTAGCCATACATGGGCCGGCGGGTGAGGGGGTATACCCCTCCACCTCGCCGGCCAATACCCCCCTCGGCCGGCAATCCCCCCTCCCGAAAGGAATCGCTTATTCAAGGCAAAATAGGCATTTTTGGCCTTTTTTTCGGGACCCCCCCCCCCCGAGGGACATACCCCTCCGGATTTTTCCGGCCCATGTATGCCACTAGTTCGTATAACCCAGTTTTCTGTGCAAGTGAATCACCCACATTTTTTAGATTGCTACTTTTTCACCTTGACTGAAACTAAAAAATCCGCCAGATTTTAACCGGTTGTATTAGAAAGCTGAGCTCTTCCCGCTTTTAAGTCCATGTATAGATTGCTTAACTGCTAAATTTGTGATAGATCCGATGAAGCGTTCGTGAGATATTTATGTTCAATTTTGACGACTGAAAATTCGGGTCAGTTCACTTCGAAAGGGCATAAGTCTAGGCTACAGAAGGCTAGCAGGCTTGGATTTGGCCGAAACAAACTGCTAACAACAATAATAATAATCGAGCCAAAATTCTTTTTCTTTTCTTCATTCCGTTCAAAATTGACGGAATGGGGCCATTTGAAGATAGTCGGCAAACTAAAAAAAAGCCCAGCGGTCCTTTTTTGGCCAACACACGGCAAAACTGACTTTTAGGGGTCCCTAATGAGGGCGTATATCTCAGGATCTAAGCAGAGCACAGTAATGAAAATTTCAGCGATCAATAAGAATTTATTGATCTTTCATTTAAAAAAGGATTCACTCAAATCCGTTGAGATTTGCAGTTGCTACAGCGGTGGCAAAACTGACTTTTAGGGGTCCCTAACAAAAGTTTCAATTTTATCTACCGTATTCAGTTGACTCCTAAGCCTGAGCCTAAGCCTAAGCCTAAGCCTTAGCCTAAGCCCAAACCTAAGCAAGAAAGTGATTAATTAATATAGGTATAATAGAGGGACCCCTAAAAGTCAGTTAAGGCAAATCTCAACGGATTTGAAATGAAAGATCAATAAATTCTTAAAAGATTGCTGAAATTTTCATTAATGTTCTCTGCTTAGATCCTGAGATATACGCCCTCATTAGGGACCCCTAAAAGTCAGTTAAGCCCCAACACAGTAGTGAAGAAAGACGCCGAGGCGTAGTAGAAAAGGCAAGAGAAGTGCACCTCAACGAAGTTGGTGTGTTTGGCGTCTCTGACAGTGACACAAGCGTGTACTTCCTCTATTAACTTTTGTTTCTCGTCGTCGTCAAAGTGCATGTACCACTTGGCCAGGCGCGTCTTGCCGGCACGGTTTTGAATTAGAATAAATCTGATCATTTTCTTCTAATAGTTTTCAAGTCTACTAGACTAGCTAGCTTCTTTTATCGCTTCTTTTATCTCCTCTTTGGAAAACTCTAATCTGCACGAGCGGTGCGAGCACTGCGAGTACGCGACGCACAATACCGTAACCATAGCGGCGCCGCAACGCTCCGAACTTGCGCCAAATTCAAACCGCTCCAGTCCTGTTGAAGGGGGTGGACATTTTAGGGGCCAATTAAAGCGACCCGAAAAACACAGAGGCTCAAAAAACACCATGAAGCCGGCACAGTTGGTGTAGTGGTTTAGGCCGCAAAGCCACTGCGCGCGACGTCGTGCTCTCATCCTCTCGACGCATTGGTCGTCGGCACAACGCTCGACCCAGGCCACCGAAAGCTGGTGACAGCGAGTAGGTAAAATGGGAACCGACTGGATCTGCCATTGCACCGAAGCCACTCCAAAAGCATGCCGCGTTGGAGAAGATGTACGATGTCAGAAGCTGTCTGAGAGACCAACTATGCCGGGAGCCCTCTGACGTATGGGGCACCGGCGGCTATCGGGAGCTGTCAGAATCACGGCATCAACACGCCGGCCGCCCTCCTGGTGACCGGCACCCAGCAGCATGGCTAGAAGTGGCTGGCAGTTCAAGAAGGGCAACGACCGAGGTGACGAATCATGGGGGTCGCGAAATGGACCACGAGTCTGATCGTAGGCCGTAAGGCCCCCGCAAATCGGACCGGATCGAAGCACCCTGAAAAATACAGGGCAGACTGTATCGGAGGCAGATGGGCATTCTGAAGGAAAATTGACAGTTTTACTGATTGCCGCAACCGAGTCGGCTGATTCTTGGTTGATACATCGGCTTAGCGAATCGGAGTTGCCCAGAACATGTGCGAGTGAAAGCCCAGACCGCATCGAATAAGTACCACAGCTAAAAGATTTGAAATCATAGCAATCTGAAAGAAAATGGTCAGTTAACTGATTTTCACAACCGAATTGGCTGATTCTCGGGATAGCATTTCGGAATTACGAATGTAGTTTGCCAAAGGAGATGTGAGTGTTAGCAGCAGTGTGGTGCACTTTTTATCTAGGTAACTAGGTATACCTAGTATTACCTAGTTAAGAGTCAGTCTCTGAACCGATCGAGTCTTGGTCCTTTGCCCTATTCAGACCCCAAAAATGAAACTTTTAACGAAAGTTTTTTTTTTTTTTTTTATTGATTAATATTTAAAATAAGATTAGTACAATGGTTAGTACATAAAGATGACTAGCAGCTGGATCTGATGTCACTGTTTGTTTGTAGGTAGAGCAGTTTTCTTAGCACTGATTAATTTAGAATAAATGATAGACCTCCTGTTATGGACTCAGTACGTCAAAGAAACGCAGATATTTATCCCAGGTTTGCTTAAAAACATCTTCTTTTTTCAGCATTTTGTTTGCAAAAAATGCAGTTTTTAAACTAGCCTTGATAAAGTGTTGAAACGTCATGACTGACAGCTCTTTGACTTCATTGAAAAAATGAAACTTTGGCGTGGAGGGCTCAAAGTTGGACGACTAATACGTATGGATAGGTTATATAACCACCGCAAAGGATATCCCGATTCGACGCTCCACGCTCGAGATGCGGCCTTCTGAAAATCGGTCCGCTTAACTATGGGACCAAAATTTCAAAATCGAATTTCTAGCGCACTAATCAGTGTTGGGACTTAAAAATTGGGAGTGAAGAGTAACTTTTAGAGTACTTTCAGAATCAACGGTCGAATTCCATTTTCAATGAAAAAAATTTTTTTCGACCCCCTTTGGAGCCCCCTAGCTCATCTGGAACCCCCCTACACCGTTTTTTTTAATTCAGAACATTGTAGCGCTATCAATTCCCTACAGTTATGTATAAGCCGCATTGGCTGACCCGTGGAAGAAAGTGGTGAAATATGGCTTCAAAGTTGAAAAATCCTCAAATTTTTAGTTTTGGTACTGCACCAAAATTTCCTGCTGGAGTTTCTAGCGCACTAATCAGTGTTGGGACTTAAAAATTGGGGGTTTAGGGTAACTTTTAGAGTACTTTCAGAATCAACGGTCGAATTCCATTTTCAATGAAAAAAATTTTCGACCCCCTTTGGATCAATATTCTGATATAAAAAACGGTGTAGGGGGTTCCAAACGAGCTAGGGGGCTCCAAAGGGGGTCGAAATTTTTTTTCATTGAAAATGGAATTCGACCGTTGATTCTGAAAGTACTTAAAAAGTTACCCTAGACCCCCAATTTTTAAGTCCAACACTGATTAGTGCGCTAGAAACTCCAGCAGGAAATTTTGGTGCAGTACCAAAACTAAAAATTTGAGGATTTTTCAACTTTGAAGCCATATTTCACCACTTTCTTCCACGGGTCAGCCAATGTGGCTTATACCAAACTGTAGGGAATTGATAGCGCTACAATATTCTGAAATAAAAAAAACGGTGTAGGGGGGTTGCATACGAGCTAGGGGGCTCCAAAGGGGGTCGAAAAAAATTTTTTTCATTGAAAATGGAATTCGACCCTTGATTCTGAAAGTACTCTAAAAGTTACCCTAAACCCCCAATAATTTACGTCTAACCCGTATTCTCGAAGTGAGGGTAATTTCTAACCCTGGGTTAAAAGTTACCCGAGGTTTAAACCTGGGTTAGAGTTAACCCAGGGTTAGACCTAACCCTGGGTTAACCCTAACCCGTATTCTGCAGTAGCTTCTAACCCGGGTTTGACTCTAACCCAGGTTAGATTTAACCCTGGGTTTGATTCTAACCCAGGTTAGAAGAGCTTAACCCTGGGTTTGCTAACCCAGGTTAGAGCTTAACCCTGGGTTTGGCAACCCAGGTTAGGGCTTAACCCTGGGTTAGTAAACCCGGGTTAGATTTTAGCTTCAAGAATACGGGTTAGAAGGTCGGGTTTAGCAACCCAGGGTTTGGCTGTTTAACCCAGGGTTAGTGCTCTAACCCAGGGTTAGAGTTAACCCTAGTTCCAGAATACGGCCCCAGAAGGCCGTATCTCGAGCGTGGAGCGTCGAATCGGGATATCCTTTGCGGTGGTTATATAACCTATCCATCCGTATTAGTCCTCCAACTTTGAGCCTTCCACGCCAAAGTTTCATTTTTGGGTCTGAATACTGAAACTCGATTGGCCCAGAGACTGACTCTTTTAATATTCGGGAAAAGTACCTAGATTTACTTTACCTAGTTGCTGGGTACTCTATTTTACCTAGTTTTACTTTACCTAGTTTTAAATCCACATAACTAGGTGCTTCTAGGTAGAACAATTTTACCTAGTTTGATATTTTCAGTTTTACGTGGCTTTTTCAGTCAGCAAACCTTAAAATTTCCGGCTTTCCCAAAATTACAGTGGTCCAGAGAATGAATTTCTGACTTATTTGATCAATAAAATACAAATATTTACTTGAAATGTGTCAAATTTCGTAAATTCTAACTCCATTAAACTTTATCATTGTTCTATTGAACCAAAAATAATATTTTGACTTGATTTTGAGCGTATTAGGTTTACCTAGTATTACCTAGTTTTTGTGGGCTTTACCTAGTATTACTTTACCTAGTTTCTTAGCTGAGAACTTTACCTAGTATTACTTTACCTAGTTTCTTAGGTGACAACTTTACCTAGTATTACTTTACCTAGTCTTAAATTTTCAAAATGCACCACACTGGTTAGCAGAAAAGCACATTGAAGAACTACCATACCTTCAAGATTTGAAATCATAGCAATCTGAAGGAAAATCGTCAGTTTTATTGATTTCCACAACTAATAGATGGGCCGATTCTTCAGATTGGACTTCGCTGAAATTCAGTGATGCGCGAACTAAGTAGCGCTACATGATCAAAGTGATGTGTGGAGGCAATGAGTGGCAGGGCAGGCCTGAATGGGACTTTATGCAGTGCAGGGTGCCAGTGCTTTAGCAATTTGAATTTGGCGCTCGCCCGGAGCGTTGAGGCGCCGCTTTCGTTACGGTGTGATGCGGCTCGCGCGCTCGCACCCCTCGTGCAGATTACGATTTGCCGTTGAGTTGGCGAGATCGAGAAGTTTGTGGGCGGTACATATTTGGTAAATTGATGCGGACTGTATTAATTATTTGCAGTCTAGAATAATGAAGAAAGGCGGAGAGGAGCAGCTGATCTGGGTGGTGTATGCAGTGGCGTTCGTGGACATGTGCTCAGCCAGTATGATCACCACTCTCCTCGCCTCCTACTTGAGAGACTCGGTCGGCCTCTCAGCTTCCTTGGCCGGTCTCGTCCTCTCCATCTACGGCTTGGTCCAATTCGCCTCCAGCCCCGTCATCGGCGGCATCAGCGACTTATTTGGTAATGCCACTTTACTCTCTCTAACAACAACAGCATAACATAGTCAGGGAAATGACCACATATAATGCCTATATATGGTGCCGGTAATCATGTGTAGGTATACCGTGAAGAGAGTTTACTGGCTAGACGAAAGAAAACAATGATTATACGTGAGCGCGCCCTGATCCGTATGTACCCTGTCACTCTCAGTCATACCTGTAACAGGTAATCCACTGAAGGGCGGTTGGGGTCTTGCGCCGGCCGGGGGTCTGAGCCCAAAATCAGGGGAACGGGTTGGGCACTATGCATGCTATGGTCATGTTTTCTTGTTAGCATACTGCGCAATCAATAGAATAAATCCCTACAACCACTCTGAGAAGCTTTTCTGCATTGTAGAAACCTTTGACAGAATGTACTTAAATTGAAAATAATACAATGAAAGTTCCCTAAAATTCCGAAAAAAGCGACGTCGTTTTTTGCTAACCCCTCCCCCTCCTGGTGTGTCGTCTATCGCCGCACTTCAGCCGACCCCCTCCCCCTCTGGAATGTCATCGTTTATGGACGGCTTAATCAACGAAACGTTAGTAGAATTTCCTAAAGTGTACGCTTTTCTAAGGGCTACACCAGTAATTAATTTCTCTATTCTTATCTAAATTAAAAATGGTGACATTTCTAATGTCACCGTAATGTAGTAGCACCGTATCCATGGCTATTGCGGTGGTGCACACAATTTCCGGCCGAGTTAGGAAAAAAATCGCCGGAAGTAAGAAACACGACTGAATTACGAAACATTAAGTACCAAAACTGTTAATTTTTGCTAATTTTACGCCTAAAACGGCTTCTAAATGCTTTCTGAAAGACTAATTTTTCAAAATTTTCTCGCCCTGCTAGGGGAACGGCCCAACCAGCCTCTTAAAAATTTTAGTTGCAGTGCCAAAAATCTTGTGTACACAACTAGAATGTACCTGTTCACTGAAATGAAATTTTTGGCCCAGATACGCAAGTATTGGGTATTGGGGGTCTCAGGTATTGGGTATTGGGTTTTTTAGGTATTGTTCGCACTCTGGTAAAGGGTATGCATGTGTTGTTTGTCAAAAGCAGATGATTTCAAACAATTTAAGCCGATTTTTTGGGAAAGTTTCAGATTCCGATTCGGAACTCTGTTTTCAGTTCCGATTCCGATCGGACCCAAAGATCATTGACCATTCATAAATGGCTCACAAATTTAGGCTATAAGAACGTTCTCTTCTACACTCTGCTGTTGTGCTCTCTCGCCTACAGTATCCTAATCGAGCGCTGGCTTCCGGCCATTCTCCTTTCTCGCGTACTGGCCGGCACTTTCAAGCACACTCAGAACTTGTGCAAGTCGGTCACAACTGCAGTGGTGACGAGCGAAACTGAGAAACTGAGGGTGTTCGGACGGCTCAATTCTATGGGCAACTTTGCATTTATTTTCGTGCCTTCTCTTGCCGGCTTTATCAGTGTCAGATTCGGCTTCGGCCTGCTCTTTCTGCTCACTGCTATTGTGTTCGCTCTCAATGCACTTATGGTTTACTGCTTTTTGCCCGATCACCTGTATAAATTGGAGAGAACGCCTAAGAGAGATGGAAACAATAATCCGACCAGCTTTGTGGCCTTGGTTAGAGAGGTAGAAGCTTTTAATTACTTTATGAGTCAGTCTCTGAACTGATCGAGTTTTGGCCTTTGCCTTATTCAGACCCAAAATTGAAACTTTGGCCTAGAGAGCTGTAAGTTGGTACACTAATACATATCGATGGGTTATGTAACCACCGCAAAGGATTTCCCGATTCGACGCTCCACGCTCGAGATACAGCCGTCTGAAAATCGGCTTGCTTAACTATGGGGCAAAAATTTCGAACTTGAATTTCTTTCCTGCTAAAAACAGTTGGGACCTAGAATTTGGGGATTTTCCGTAACTTTTAGAGTACTTTAAGAATTTTTGGTCGGTTTTCGATTTTGACGAAAAAATTTTTTTTCGACCCCCTTCCCGCCCCCCTAGCTCGTCTGGAACCCCCCTATATGGGTTTTTTTTATTTCAGATTATTGTAGCGCCATTTGTTGGCTACAGATCGGTGCCAAGCACGATAGCCCGCGACCCGGGGTTTTGGAGTAAATTGACTTCAAATGGCTGAAATCGCATTTTTTTCCAGTTTTACTATGGGACAAAATTTCGAACTTGAATTTCTTTCCTGCTAAAAACAGTTGGGACCTAGAATTTGGGGATTTTACGTAATTTTAAGAGTACTTTAAGAATTTTTGGTCGGTTTTCGATTTTGACGAAAGAAATTTTTTTCGAACCCCTTCCCGCCCCCCTAGCTCGTCTGGAACCCCCCGTATGTGGTTTTTTTCTTCCAGATTACTGTAGCGCCATTTGTTAGCTACAGATTGGTGCCAAGCACGATAGCCCACGGCCCGGGGTTTTGGAGTAAATTGACTTCAAATGGCTGAAAATCGCAAATTTTGTCCCATAGTAAAACTGGAAAAAATCTGATTTTCAGCCATTTGAAGTCAATTTACTCCAAAACCCTGGGTCGCGGGCTATCGTGCTTGGCACCAATCTGTAGCCAACAAATGGCGCTACAATAATCTGAAATAAAAAACCCACATATGGGGGGTTCCAGACGAGCTA
The DNA here is from genome assembly GCA_030248155.1 of Sabatieria punctata. NCBI lineage: Eukaryota > Metazoa > Nematoda > Chromadorea > Araeolaimida > Comesomatidae > Sabatieria > Sabatieria punctata. Next base: position 79,650 of record JASANB010006033.1, on the reverse strand, counting down.
GGGGGACGGGAAGGGGGTCGAAAAAAATTTTTTTCCTCAAAATCGAAAACCGACCCAAAATTCTTAAAGTACTCTAAAAGTTACGTAAAACCCCCAAATTCTAGGTCCCAACTGTTATTAGAAGGAAAGAAATTCAAGTTCGAAATTTTGTTGCACAGTAAAACTGGAAAAAAATGCGATTTTTAGCCATTTGAAGTCAATTTACTCCAAAACCCCGGGCCGTGGGCTATCGTGCTTGGCACCGATCTGTAGCCAACAAATGGCGCTACAATAATCTGAAATAAAAAAAACCCATATGGGGGGGTTCCAGACGAGCTAGGGGGGCGGGAAGGGGGTCGAAAAAAATTTTTTTCGTCAAAATCGAAAACCGACCAAAAATTCTTAAAGTACTCTAAAAGTTACGTAAAATCTCCAAATTCTAGGTCCCAACTGGTTTTAGCAGGAAAGAAATTCAAGTTCGAAATTTTTGTCCCATAGTTAAGCGAGCCGATTTTCAGACGGCTGTATCTCGAGCGTGGAGCGTCGAATCGGGAAATCCTTTGTGGTGGTTACATAACCTATCGATATGTATTAGTGTACCAACTTACAGCTCTCTAGGCCAAAGTTTCAATTTTGGGTCTGAATACTAAAACTCGATTGGTCCAGAGACTGACTCTTATTACTCTTTTCTCCATTTCTTCAATGTCTTTGCGGTTTTGGTGCACGCCCGGTAGCCCATTAGGACTTCAAATTTGTACCTCCCTAGCCGAAACGGTAAGTCTATGTCTGAATAGGTGGTATCCAGACATGGGCAAGGGGGGCTGAGAGGAGGTTGGCCCCCCTCAGGCTCTGACCTACCCCCTCAGCCGGCCGCCACCCCCTCAGGAATTTTTTGGGGGAATTTTGTATTGAAAATTATGATAAAAATATGCTTGGATTAGGTTTAAATGAGCCCAGAATAGCTTATTTTAATGAAAAATAAGCCAAAAAACCTTGATTTTAGCAAAAAATCGGACTTTTTGGCTTACCACCCCCTCAGCCAACAGGCTCCTACCCCCCTCAGGAATTGAAAATTCTACCCCCCTCAGCCGAAATGCTAGCCCATGTCTGGTGGTATGTACCTTTAAACTTTGTACCTTGACCCAGACATAGGTAAAGGGGGGCTGAGGGGGGTTGGCCCCCCATCAGGCTCTGATCTACCCCCCATCAGCCGGCCGCTACCCCCATCAGGAATTTTTGGGAAGAATTTTTGTATAGAAAATTATGATAAAAATATGCCTGGAATAGGCGTAAATGAGCTCAGAATAGCTAATTTTAACTTATTTTAATGAAAAATAAGCCAAAAAACCCTGATTTTCGCCAAAAATCGGACTTTTTGGCTTACCACCCCTCAGCCCCCCATCAGGAGTTCCTAACCCACATCAGCCCCCCAACAGGAATTGAAAATTCTACCCCCATCAGCCGAAATGCTAGCCCATGTCTGCCTTGACCGCATGTTTATTGTTAGTTGTAAAAATATTTTTTCGAAGGCCCAATTTTTCATTTCAAAATTTTTTTAATTTTTTTTTTTGATGCATGAAATTTAGCTTGTAGGAGATGCAAGGATGCATCAGAAGCAACTTTAAATACAAAAGCTGATACTTTGATTCAAAGATAGTGTTACAGCCGGAGAGTCGATAATCTACTTGCAGCAGTGCTCAGAGTGGCTGCTACCCTTCGAAATCTATTCTTAGGTTTAGAACAGGCATGAAATTGATAGAGCTTCCCTGCTAATGTGTGTCAGCTATTTCCCTACAAAATGTCCATACGTTAAATAAAATAAATATTTTTTCGAAATGGGCCTTTAAAGAAGCGTTTTTTTGAAAAGTCAAAACAAAAAACAACACTATTTATTGCAATAAATAAGATAATGTTCAGGTTGATTGGAAGAGCCAATGGGACCTGATGTTGGTTCGGTTTCTGCAGTCGTTCGTGGTCATTCTCTACCGCAGCAGTCTCACCTGGGCGTTGAGTGAAAAGTTTCACACCACTCCGCAGACCATCGGTTACCTGACCAGCTTCCAGGGCGGCGTTTCCTTCTGTGCCGCCTACTTCATCGGTCCGTTGGTCTCCTGGTACGGTAGAGACCGGGTTACGGTATTCTCACAAGCCTCTCTGCTCATGTGTCTCGCCTACGCCGCTCTCTACCTGTCTCCCTCGCTACTCTGGTATACGGTATCTCTCGGAGTGCTGTGTGCCGCCACCTCCATGTTAAGAGTGCTCAATTTGGACTTGACTGTGGAGCGGTGTGAAGCCAACGATATTGGGTTGATGATTGGGGTGGGAGCTAGTTTGGTGTCGGGCGCCAGGGCTGTCTGTCCGGCCATAGGGGGTCTGATGCACGACCTAAATCGGGAACTGCCTACTCTGGCCAGTTGTCTGATTGCGGCTGTGGCTTATGTTGTTGTGTTTAAGTACGGTAGAAGTAACCAGAGACGGTTTGCTGTGAAAAAGGTTGAAGGTAGGGAGTAGTGATGTAAAGGAGACAGAGAAATAATACTGATCCCTTTTGTTACTGCTTTGAACAAGCAAGTAAGGCTTATATTGAGCATAAATGTTCTACGATCGGAAAATAAACTGAATTCTTAGACTAATACGAACCAAGTTTTTTTAAATTTAACCGAATTCCAAAGCGGATACCGTTTGCATCCCTAACTAAACGCAAAGTTGTTAAAAATGGATTTTTGAAGGCCAACAATTTTACAATTTAACTATTTTTAATGCTTGTCTGCGAGCAACAGAGTCAGAGTTTGAGTACAAAACTGTTTTGTTGTTTACCTGTTCGCGACGTTACCGAAAGTTGGTGTTTAGTTGGTGGTTTGTATGGCAATCAAAAATCTGTGATGTAAACCAAATGTTGTGCCAAATTTCTCAGACTATGTCGTTCAGGCATTGACAGGGTGTGTTTTGCCGTACCCGATGGATTGTATGTTGTTAATAAACTTTAGACTGCCTGCTATAGCGGAGCTCTATTCTCTGGTGTTACGTCACAACCATTACTTAGGGAGTTTTGTTACGTATTGCCTTCCAAACAGTTTAAAACGGTGGTTTGGTGCGTCATTGATTGACACTTCACTTGCCATTGCGTATGTGCACGTAAGCCAAATGTGTTCGGAGGTTTTATTACACTGCTGCTCTGCCTGTTAAGTCGGTGCCTCTGCTTATAATTCCCAGCTCCAATTGCTGTTTCCTTGCTGCAAATCTTCAACTAGCTTCTGCAGTTTTCTACCAAACAGAAGCTGTTTGTAATGGTTGCTTTCTGCCGAAATTTCTAGTTTTGTTGGGTGGAGCGTTCGTTCAATCGCATCTGAATTTTTGGCGCCAGAAGAATTTTGGTATTGAACAACGATTTTAGAGCCTACGTAACGAAGCTTTTACTGGTGAAACTCTAGGTTACTTCAAGGGCTTAGTATCGGTCGTTAGCCATCACCTGTAAGGAATCTGATTTATTGATGTTAAGTGCGACGGAATAAATTTGAAAAATCGCACTTGTTCATTGCCAAAGTCTCGGTTTGGACGTTCAGGGCAAATATCTCAGAGCAGAGCAAATTTCTTAGTAAAGGTTTCAACAATCTTTCATGAATTTCTCTTTCGTTCAAAAAAGATTAACTAAAATCGGATGATATTTTCGAGTTCCTCAGCAGATTTTTCACTTTGCCACTCGTAAATTTGAATCGATTTGAATGAATCCATTTTTAAATGAGAGATAGATAAATTCTTGAAAGATTGGTCAAAAATTTCATCAAGATCTTGTCGGTTCCTGAGATATTTACGCTCAAAGTAAAGACATACTTTGGAAATGAACAAGAGCGATTAAGCTGCACTTAATGAACTGTTGAACTTAATAAATCATATTCCTACTGCTGGGGGCTAATGAGACTACTGGTGAAGTAACCTAGTGTGTGTCACAGTAAAGCCTCGTCACATTAGCCATTAGCCGTAGTGTAGGAATCTGTTTTATTATGAAGTTCAACGGAATAACAGAATTCGCTCTTGTTCATTAACAAAATCTCTTTTGACTTTGAGGGAAAATATCTCAGGAAGTAGGCAGGGTATCTCAATAAAAACAGCACCAATCTGTCAACAGTTTGTTTGCCCTTCTTTTAAAAAAGATTCCAACGAATCGGTTCAGAATTGCAGTTAGCACAGTAGAAAATCCGCTGGGTTGTTTTTTTGCACAGCCTGTATATTCCATATTATTGTTGCTATTTCCTTTTTGAACTTTATTTGTTGCCCAAGACACAGATGTTAGTAGTAGCAGAAAGGATGTTAGTGGGCAATTAGCATGATTTCATTTCAGTGGAGAGCAAAGCGCAGCTATGCGTCTGACTAGTAGATTGTGTCTTCCACTGATGAAGCAGATAGGGAAGAAGTTGGACTTTTACTCCCAGTTCATACCCAGTTCCCTCTCAATCCAGCAGTACCTGGACTTCGGTCGCAGTGGCGACCAGACCAGCAGTTATTTATGGCTGAGAAAGGAACTGTTGGTGCGACTGGCCAATATTATGAAGGAAGTCAGCTTTCTACCTCCCGAGCTTCTCGAACAAAGATCTAGCTTACTTGTCTCAGAGTGGTAATTATTGTGTCTGTTTGTCAGTTGGTCTGTGTCAGTCAGTCAGTGGGTAGGTTGGTCGGTGGGTTGGTAGATTGGTTAGTCAGTGGATCGTTCAGTCAGTGTCCCTTGGTTGGTAGGTCTGTTGGATAGTGGATTGTTCAGTCAGTGGATAGGTCGCTTTTCGGGTGGGTTGGTCAGTGGCTAGGTTTGTCTGTGGGTAGGTCGGTCGGTCGGTCAGTTGGTTTGTCGCTCAGTCAGTGGACAGGTTGGTTGGCGGGTAGATCAGTTGGTCTGTGGTGGGTAGGTCGGTTGGCGGGGTAGGTTGGTCAGTCAGTCAGCTGATAGGTCTGTTGCGGATAGGTTGGAAGGTTGGTGGGTAGCATACATGTAACAGGGGGGTCTGGGGGGTCTGCCCCCCACCCGACTTAGGCCAGACCCCCCAGTTGGGGACCCCCCCCCCCCGAGACGATTTCACCGACCCCCCTCCGATTTTTCTGGCAAGTAAATTTTCAAGCAAATTTTTGCAATTTTTTACACTTACACACAAAAAATTGCCAAAATCGCCTGCAAAACAGCACTTCTTAGCTGTATTTCAGCCCAAATTAGCGATTTTTGGCAATTTTTAGCCAAAAAATTGCGATTTTTCTCGATTTTTGAGCGTTTTTTAGTGCCCACCCCCTCCCCCAAAATTTTGGCTCAGACCCCCCCGGCCGGCGCCAGACCCCCCAACCCCCCCTCCCCCCATCGGCGGATGACCTGTTACATGTATGGTGGGTAGGTTGGTCGGTCGATAGGTTGGTTGGTGGGTAGGTCGGTTGGTCAGTGGTGGCTCGGTTGGTGGGTAGGTCGGTTGGTGGGTAGGTCGGTTGGGTAGGTCGGTGGGTTGGTGGGTAGGTCGGTTGGTGGGTAGGTTGGTCGGTCGGTTGGTTGGTTGGGTAGGTCGGTGGGTTGGTGGGTAGGTCGGTTGGTGGGTAGGTCGGTTGGTGGGTAGGTCGGTTGGTGGGTAGGTTGGTCGGTCGGTTGGTTGGTTGGGTAGGTCGGTGGGTTGGTGGGTAGGTCGGTTGGTGGCTAGGTTGGTCAGTCAGTCAGTGGATAGTTGGATAGTCTGTTGCGGATAGGTTGGAAGGTTGGCGGGTAGGTTAGTCGGTGGATAGTTTGGTCTGTGGGTAGGTCGGTTGGTGGGTCAGTCGGTCTGTGCTTACACCTACATTTGCAGGTATCAGCAGAGTTTTCACGACTTGTTGTTCTTTGAGAACTTGCCACCCTCTTCAGATACTTTAGATGGGTGAAGTTTCTTATTTTCTTAAATCTATTATAACTATGAGAGTTTATTAATTTCAGATTCAACGAAACCCTAAAACATGTGCTCAGTCGTCATGTGAACGTTGTGCAAACTATGGCAGAGGTGAGTTGTATAAAAGGAAAAAGGGCAAAAATTATTGACCACGACGGGAGTCGAACCCGCAATCTTCGGATCCGAAGTCCGACGCCTTATCCATTAGGCCACGCGGCCGACATAGTGTAAGGCTCTAAACTAACGTCCTCTCTCAAAACTTGGTTAAAGCCAGTCATGTGCAGTAGTAATACGATTGAAATTAGAGTTGATGGGTACTGCATATTTGTTTCAGGTGGGGTACGAAGAAAACAGTTGGTTTAATAAAAACATGTGACTAAAAGAGTAAAAGTATTTTTACTTGGCTCGGCAAAAACCGCCGGTCAAAGCGGCGTAGCCAGCCCTTAGGCTCCACTTTGCTTTACTAATCTATTTGTGTTCTCTTCTCGGGGCATTCTACAAATACAAATGTGTAACTACCGAAGTAACTTAACCCTCCTTCCCAAACGCAACCAACCTTTTTCTATCTGTACTGTTTGCTGTTTAGGGCCTAATGGAATTAAAGCGCTCACACGGATTGGACATTTGGGGCAAGCGAAATATGGAGTACTTTCTGGACAGATTCTACTTGAACAGGATTTCTATACGAATGATAATCAATCAGCACTGTTAGTTGCTTTTTTTACTTTGGATGGATTGCTTGTAGCCTTGCGTTAGGCCACATCCTGCCCTTCCTTTGCTGCTAGCCTAAACACATGCTCGGTGTGAGTGGCAGCTGTGCCCGATTCCGTTTGTCCCAACACATGTGTGGTTGCTATTGTAGTTAGGCAGCTCCAGTCGGTTCCCATTTATCTACTAGCCATCACCGGCCTTCGGTGGGCTGAGTTGGGCTTTGTGCCGACCACCAACTCTATGCCACAAGAACTTAAACCTCTACATCAAATGTGCCGACTTTAGTTTACTTTCTTACTTCTCTTCAAATTATTCTCTTCCTTTTTGAGTAGCAACTGCAACGCGTATCAAGCATACATGCACGTAGTATTTCATCCACCGACGGGGTGGGGGTTTTCAGGGTCTATGTGTGATAGGAGGATACGGAGGCACTAAAAAGCGTTCGGGGCTGTGGTGCTGGTGGCACTATATAAAGTACCGGTACCATGATTTGGTGCCACTAGCCTAGGTACCGGTACCATACCTGTAACAGGCCATCCGCCTCATGGGGGAGGGGCTTTTGGGGTTCTGGGCCGGCCGGGGGTCTGTGTCTGAGCCCAAATTTTGGTAAGGGGCTTGGGCGCTAAAAACGCAATTTTTCGGCTAACAATCGTCAAAAATCGTTAATTTGGGCTGAAATACAGCTAGAAGAAGTTTACTTCCCAGCCAATGTACATACAGAACGTACAAATAGCATCACAATAAACTCTACAGTGCATATCTTACGAGGCTATTTTATAACTTCTTTGAAATCGAGCTAAACAGTGTTGTTTTGCAAGCGATTTTGGCAATTTTTGTTTTTGAAATTGCAAAAAAAATCCCAAAAATTTGCTCAAAAATTACTTTCCGAAAAATCGGAGGTGCTTGGAAAAATGGTCTCGGGGGTCCCTTTCGGGGGTCTGGCCTAAGTCGGGTGGGGGGGCAGACCCCTGTTACCACACATGTAACAGGTCATCCGCCGATGGGGGAGGGGGGTTGGGGGGTCTGGCGCCGGCCGGGGGGTGGGGTCTGAGCCAAAAGTTTGGGGGAAGGTGGGCACTAAAAAACGCTCAAAAATCGAGAAAAATCGCAATTTTTGGCCTAAAAATCGCCAAAAATTGCTAATTTTGGCTGAAATACAGCTAAAAAGTGCTGTTTTGCAGGCGATTTTGGCAATTTTTGTGTGTGAAAGTGTAAAAAATTGCAAAAATTTGCTCGAAAATTTACTTGCCAGAAAAATCGGAGGGGGGTCGGTGAAATCGTCTCGGGGGGGGGGGGGGGCGGGTCCCATCCGGGGGGGGGGGTCTGGCCTAAGTCGAGTGGGGGGGGCAGACCCTGTTACATGTATTAGTGGTATAATAAACGGCGTTAAGCGCCTAAGTGTTCTCGTTTCAGTGTTGGTGTTTGGTGCCAAATTACCAGAGAGTCCGCGTCACGTTGGTGCAATCGACCCTGCCTGTGACGTAGTGGCCGTAGTTGAAGGTGCTTTATGCAAATTTTATTCTACACTGCTTGGGTATAATACTATTTCTGTTTGAGATGCTTTTGAGAATTCGCGGTTTCTCTGCGACCAGTACTACCTGCGCTCTCCCGCGATGAAAGTTGAGACGCAGAACGTGGTCGACCACGAGCAACACGAAATCACAGTCACTGCCGTTCCCTCCCATCTCTACCACATTCTCTTCGAACTACTAAAGGTAGGTCTGTGTCACGCCTGAACCCGTTGTCTTTATGTTTCAACTCAACCTGTCTACTCGAACGTCCAATCCTTTATAATTATGTATTCTTTTTAGTATTATTTTTATTGAACGATTAAGAACATGGCCTTTACGATTACGAGCCCTGCCAGGTTGGGGGTTTTACCCCCAAATCTGGGGGTATTTTTCCACCATTTGGGGGTGAAAATTTCTTCTGGGGTTTGTGGGTACAAATCTGGGAATTTGTAAATTTTTTGGGGTTGGGGTATTTTCGGGGAATTTGCTAAAATTTAGGGGATTTTTGGGGGTTTGTTGATTTTTGAGAATTTTCTTCAGACTAATGATGGAATGTTATTTTTTACCAGTGATGAATCAGTTCTCAATGCATTTATTTGAAAAAATGTAATGTCAGCCATTTGTCGACCAAAAAATCGAGGTTTGACATACTCTATTCTGAAGAACTTTTATGAGGACCTTTCATTCAAAATCTCAACTTTAGAAATTCTTTTGCAACAGTGAAAAAATTAGAAATATTGAGCGGGAATTATACAGGGTGTGCCAAAAAAAACAACCCAGCAGATTTTTTGCCGTAGCAACCGCAAATCGCAACCGATTTGAATGAATCTTTTTTTAAATAAAAGATAAATAAATTCTTGAAAGACCGATGAATCCCTTATTAAGATAGCCTGCTTAGTTCCTGAGATATTTGCCCTCAAAGTCAAAACAGAGATTTTGGCAGTGAACAACAGTGATAAACACAACCCAGCAGATTTTTTACTTTTGCAACCATGAATCTTAACCAATTTGAATGAATCCTTTTTTGAATGAAAGATTGATAAATTCTTCAAAGATTGGTGCAATTTCTATTGAGATTCACTGCTTAGTTCTTGAGATATTTGCCCTCAAACTCGAAACAGATTTTGGCAAAGAACAAGAGCGATTCCGTTGCACTTCATAATAAAGCAGATTCCTACTGCTGGGGGCTAGTGACACTTTATTGTTGAAGTAAACCGAGTTTCTGTGTGAGCAGTAAAGCCTCCAATAGCCCTCAACAGTAGCAGGAATCCGTTTTATTACGAAGTGCAGCGGAAAAAGAAAAATTCCCGCTTGTTCACTGCCAAAATCACTGTTTTGACTTTGAGAGTGAATATCTCAGGAACTAAGCAGAGTACATTAATAAAAGTTGCATCAATCTTTCAAGAATTTATTTATCTTTCATTTAAAAAAGGACTCATTAAAATCGGTTGAGATTTGCGGTTGCTACAGCGAAAAATCTGCTGGGTTGTTTTTTTTTGGCACACCCTGTATATTAGAATCAACGTGAAGTAAATTAAAACAGTGTCATAAGTCGAAACAAAGGTTAGGGTAGTTGAATGGGTAGGGCTTTGTAGCCGGACGAACGGCCCAGCCCACCTACGGTCCTGACTGATCTTTATCGTGGTTTACTGGACGTAAGTAAACTTCCTAATTAAAAAAACTTACAAAAGTTTTAGAATATTTCATCCATAATTCTGCAGTTTTCTTGCTTTCTTATGCCTGGTCTGGTCTGATCGAAATTTGAGTGGTTTGTTGCAGAATTACAGTTTAGTTGTACATGTAATAAATTCCATTCTTATCTGGGGAGATTTTTGGGGGTATTTTGAAAATTCTGGGGGAACTTTTTCTCTGATTTAGGGGTTTTTTATCTGCAAACCTGGCAACACTGGTCAGATCATTGGGATGGCTGGGCCAGTGCCGGACCCCTATTATTTTGCATGTTTTATGTCAAAAATAGATTTTACATCTCATTTTAGCGCCCATTCCATATAGTTCATTTGTCTATGATCGGATTCGTCCTGCTGTAATTTTTGTGTTGGTCGATCAATTTCGCTGAAATTTTAGCAAAACATGAATAGTTTACCAACATTATAATCAGGTTCGTCACTTCAGCCACTAGTTACAGTCAGGCACTTAACGCCGTTTATGGTACTGACACCATATGAGGTGCAGGAACCATATTATGTAATAAATCTGTCGCCTGGTGGTAGATCTGTTGTTGTTTGGTTGTTGGCTTCTTCGTTGTATGGCTCGCTGCTGTACTAGTTGGCTGCGCGGATGCGGTGGCTCTTCAAGCTAGCACACAGTCTTTACCCATACGAACGGCTACAACAAACTCGGCCGGACAGACTTATTATACACACTCAGTAGGGAGAGCAATTGGGACCGACCGCACACCAGCGTACACAGGAGAGAAGAGTGTAGAGTGTAGGTGCAGCTCGGTATGCGCTCGGCCTGGCTTTCTTTGTCTCTTTGTTCGCTGCCACATCCGTTCCCAGCCACTTGACCTGGTTGGCGCCAACAGACACAATGCACACATGAAACTAGCGCGGCAATTACACATACAGACGCGTCCGGCCGACAGCATACACACAAGACCCAAACACATCATTATGGTACCGGTACTTAGGCTAGTGGCATCATTATATGGTACCGTCACGGTCGTCCACTGTGATGGTACCATACCCCTACCTTCGAAAATTAGTAATTGCACTGGACCGGTACCATATATGTTACCACTTCATTCAAATTTCGTACCATATGGTACCGGGCCGGCACCCATGGTGTGTTGTGTTAACAGGCGAGTGCTGGCAGGTTTTGCATCACTGTTGGCATGACAGGCATTGGCTGGCTGGCATACGAGGAAGAAGCACACCTGAAACACCACCGATTCCTCTTCGATAACAAAATTAGAGTGTGTAGAGAAATGTGTGGTGGTTGCAGAATTCGATGCGAGCGGTGGTGGAGACGCACGATGAAGACAGCGACCTGCCAGACCTGAGGGTCTTCATTACCAAAGGGCCGCATGACTTGTGCATAAAGGTAGCGCTCCCTCTCAGTCAGTCCTAACTAAAACTGCGTGCCATTTTTGAAGGTCTGCGATCGCGGGGGAGGTCTACCGATTGCGATGGTGGGGGAACTGTTCGAGTATATGTACTCCACCGCCCCTCCGCCTGAGTCGGACAGTCCGCAAGCTCCTCTGGTCAGTAACTTTCTACAGTCAACAGGCCTATAACCGATGAAAGCTATTCGTATAACCAAGAATGTATAAAAGAGTAGCAAGAATGTACCACTCAGCGACAGGCCGAGTGTCGATGCGCTGCACCATGATTTCCCAAGCTCTACCAAGACTAGCAACCCTCTCCCATTCCCAACCGCGGCATCTGGAGGTAGTATAGGCGGTGGGGCAAATTAGTCCAAAAATCCCTAATTTTGCTTTAAAAAGGCGAAAATTTTCTCTCTTCGTGACAGACGTCGACTAGCATTGCGGCTGACCGGGGGGGGGGTAGAATTTTTAATTCTTGAGGGGGTTAGGGGGTGGCTAGCGAAAAAGTCCGACTTTTGGCTAAGCTCAAGGTTTTTTGGCTTATTTTTCTTTAAAATAACTTGAAATAAGCTATTCTGAGCTCATTTACACCTAATCCAAGCATATTTTTATTCTTCCAAAAAATTCCTGAGGGGGTAGCGGACGGCTGAGGCCGGTAGGTCAGAGCCTGAGATGGGTCTAAAATTTTGCGCAAAAAATTACTTGCCAGCAAATCGGAAGGATGAGGGCTCCGAAAAATCGTCTCGGAGGAGTCCCATCCGGGGTGTCTGGCCTAAGTCGGGTGGAGGACAGACCCCTGTTATGTACGTACATGTATGCTCCAGGAGGGTGGGGCGAGTTGCGGTATGGCCGGCCGAGGGGGTAATCGCCTTCGAGGGGAAAGAAAGGGTAACCCTCTTACCATCCCCGGCCCATGTATGGGCAACCCACGTTCGGCCACTGTGGTGGTGCCGTATAATGGTATAGCGGTACTGGCACCATTATATGGTATGCATATTATATGGTATGCCTACCTTGGCAATGGCAGTCAGGTAAATTAAGCCATCTATGGCCAGAAGTCTTTCAAGGCTTACCTGAATGACTACGGCTATGGAGAGCCATCTATGACTACAACACTGCTTCTTAGCGATAGATGCTCCATAGCCAGACATGTGCTACCCGAAAGGGTAACTATTACATGCTGACATATCAAATCAAAACTATAATGGGCTATCATTTCAGCTGATGGGGGTAGAATTTTCAATCCTTGAGAGGCGTAGGAGCGCCTGAGGGGGACTGAGGACATGGTAAACTAAAAAGTCCAATATTTGACTAAAATCAAGATTCTTTGGCTTTTTTTTCGTTAAAGGAAGTTAAAATAAGCTATTCTGAGCTGATTTACACCTAATCTAGGCATGGTTTTATCTATATATGTTTATGGTCGGCTGCTCAGGAGTGACGGCCAGATCTCCGTGCGTAGTTGCCTGATATAGATGCAATTTTTCGGTGGAAAATTCAAATTTGGCGGGAAATTTAAATTTGTCCGAAATTTGGCGAAAAATTCGAAATTTTCAGGTGAAATTCAAAAATTTGCAGTTAAACTCAAATTTTCGACAAAGAATTGCCAAAAAAAACACTTTTCTAACAGAAGCATTGCCAAAAAATCGAATTTTTCCTGGAAAATTTGAAAAAAGATCGGCTTTGGTGAGTAGTTGCCTGGAGGAAGGGTGCGTAGTTGTCAAAATTGATTTCTCTAGCTTAAAAACGCATCTCGATGCTCTCAAGCAGCCTCTGGCGACGTTTAGTAGATTTTTGTTTTCGCACCCCCTAAAAGCACATGTATGGTTTTATCGTAACTTCTATACAAATTTCTTCCGAAAAGTTCCTGAGGGGGTAGCGGCCTGCTGGCGGAGGTAGGTCAGAGCTTAATGGGGGTCAACCCCTCAGCCCCCTTTGCCCATGTCTACTGTATAGCCATAGATGGCTATGCTATTGAGGAGCGGTAGCCATAGCCATAGAAGGCAACGGAGCCTTCTAAAGCTAAGAAGCAATGTTGTAGTCATAGATGGCTCTCCATAGCCATAGTCATTCAGGTAAGCAAAGGTAAGCATTAGGCCTTCTGGCAAAGGTCTTGAAAGACTTCTGGCCATAGATGGCTTAATTTACCTACTGACTGACTGACTGACTGACTGACTGACTGACTGACTGACTGACTGACTGACTGCCTGACTGACTGACTGACTGACTGACTGACTGACTGACTGACTGCCTGACTGACTGACTGACTGACTGACTGACTGACTGACTGACTGACTGACTGACTGACTGACTGACTGACTGACTGACTGACTGACTGACTGACTGACTGACTGACTGACTGACTCCTATACTGGTAGCATACGGTACCGCTTCCTTAAGATTTCGTACATATACGGTAAGCGGCGTTACGTGACTGACTGTTTACAGTACTGATTGTAGGCCGGCTACGGTTACGGACTGCCTCTGTCGCGACTTTACGCGCGCTACTTCCAGGGAGACATCACTCTGGTGCCAATGGAGGGCTACGGAACCGACGCCTGTGTTTATATGAAGGTCAGTCAGAACCCGTCCGGTTTGCGTTTCAGCTCTACTTCTAGCTTGTCCGATCTTATTCTTATTCCAGTTGCATCGTTCGGTCAAAAGGCCCTGTTTAGCTTTAAACGGTAGCTGCCCTCTAATCTACACGTTCAGCTAAGTGAACTTGAGAAAGTGTAAGCCAATGGCTTCAAATCTACACTACATACATGTACACGTATGTACATACATCTACTGTACGTATATAGAATTAAAATTATAGCTACCTACTTCAGTGATTTCTGCACTATAAATCATACATGGGCCGGGGGGGTAAGGGGGGTATACCCCTCCCCCTCGGTCGGCCATACCCCCTCGGCCGGCCATACCCCCCCCTCCCCCACCCCCCCCTCCCGGAGGGAAGAAATTTTCGCTTATTTAAGGCAAAATAGGCGTTTTTTGGCCTTTTTTCGGGTGGGGGACCCCCCCCCCCCCCCCCGAGGTCTCAACCCCCCACCCCCCCTCCGGATTTTTCCGGCCCATGTATGCTATAAATAATCGCCAACCCACTCCCTCCCCCTGCACCATAATAAATAGCATTCATATGGCCAACCCCCTCCACCTCATACGATCACCTAATTTTTGCACGCTCCTTAAGTAATTTCTGCCTGTTTCAGGCACTGGCTCCCGAAGCGAAAGAACAGTTGCCCATCTACAGTACATCTTCTAAGCGACTGTTGACCCAGAAACCGCAGGCCGCCGATTGGTCGCAGCCTTTCCCTTCCGGCGGAAGTATGAACCACATGCGGTAGTCAGCTTGTAGTCTTTTTAATACGTTCGTTGTATAGTTACTGTAGCCTAGCTGAGCTACTGTACAGTTCGGTTTGGTACTGTGGTTTTAATTAGTTGATCAGCAATTGCATACTGTAGATAGTGCAAAGGGTCAGAACCTCAGGCTTTGTTGTTTTTCTTAGGCCTACACTACTGGTTTACTTTGTCTTGTCCAGCCCGATTAAGTTTGGTTTGTATCTGTAAATTGTTTATTATTATTATTATTTGATTCTGCTGATGTGATTAGCTGGAACCAATTTAGAGAGCTCTCTTTCACTTGTTCGCCTGATTGATGGCTACTGCTCTTGATTTCGTGTTAGGACTGACCTGATTCAGCACCTCTACAGTCCCGCTCTTAAACAGCTCGACCAACAGCCAGAATTGGTCCAATCAGCCAACAAGGCCGACAGGCGCGCCAGCTCACCAACTCGTCCAACAATGGGGTTGCGCTTTTAATGAAAACCAGATACCGGCCAACTCACCAACACTAAATACACCCCTCAAACAGCATGAACAAAGGCGTGCAAAGGATGTCTGGCTGTTGTCCAAATTCTGGTCCAATTCTGGCAGTCGGTCGAGCTGTTTGAGAGCGGGTCTGTAATTGGTTATTTGCGCCTATTGATCGCTTCCTTCACTGGTGTACAAGACCTTACGGGACCGAATTTAAACTGGTTTTCTCTTCTTTGTAAAACTTTTAGATGCAGCTAAGAGTCTGCTCGAGTAAAATGGCATTTATTCTCCTCGCCAAGAACCAAAAGTTACAGTGGACTTGGAACACTGTAAAGGTTTCTAAAGTTTTCTAAACTCAGCAAGTTGTAGACAGTGTGTATACATGTAAATAGCAGGATATCAACTTTCGTTACCTCCATGCAAACAGCATAAATTGGTCCTCAGTATGGATATTTCCCCTTTTAAAATGGGCTGGGTCAAAAATTTAAAGAAGCCTTTTTTAAATAAGAAATTTTTTGAAGGATCACATTTTTTTCAATGATGAATATGCAAATTAGGATGTAAATGAGGAAAGAGGAAATTCACATACACTGATGCAATTTTTAGTTCGTTCGTTCGTTCGTTCGTTCGTTCGTTCGTTACACGACCAGTCAATACTATCTAACAACCAGTATAATATTCTTTTTTCACTATTAGTTTAGGCCTGCGTGCGTTGGCGTTTTTGAACTGGTATGCATTATCATGCATTTCGCGAGAAAGTCAGCTTACTTACGGCTGTTATTAGGCTCGCGTGCCGTTTGCGCACTTCTAAACCGACAGCTTTCGCATGCGCACCAATCGATAGATATTTCAAAATACATAAAATCAGCAAATTATATATTTCCGTATGTTTATCCGTCTGGTGCGAGATAATTTTCAAAATGTACCAAAAATGCCGAAAATTCACCCTCGATTTTTTGCAAATATTTGCCTGTAATTCCAGACACAGCAGCTCGGGAAGGCTGGATCTTTCCTCAAAGTTAGCTCCTATCTGCCCAAATCCACGCAAATTGGTAAGAATCTAAAGTGGGCGGGGTTTGGCTCCCTAAAAGGTCTCCGGAAAAAAATTTTTGCTCAAAATTAATATTAGAGTCTATCTGATGTATTTTGAGGCGCTCATTTCAAATATGAATCCGTTTGGCTAGACTCGGTCTGGATCGTGAGATATTCAAGGCCAAAGTTCAGAAATACTGTATATTCAAAGATATTTAGTGCCCGCCTGGTGACCATATCTCCCTCTCTGAGACCTCCACACCAGTGTTGTGCCTAGCTCAAATTTCTAAAACTCGGTAAGTATTCAGTAAGTAAATCCAGATTTTTTGAAATTCGGTAAGTACGAGTAAGTACTGGGTTTTTCAAAGAAAACCCGGTAAGTACTCAGTAAACAATTCAGTAAACTCGGTAAACCTTCAAAATTCAGAAATCTACAATTTATCTGAAAATATTTACCTGATATGGCTTTGAGCTAGTAGAATCCCTTTTCAGTGCTGATTGATGAGTTTAAGATAATGCAGCTCGATTTTTCGGAATTTTAATCGTGTTTTGTGTTATTTCACGTTATGTATTGTGCTAATTAGCATGTATGGAAAGCCTTAAAATTTGCACACTATACATAATGACTAGAGGATGTGGCTTTAATTGCAAAGTCTGGCCAAACCGGAAAGTGAAGATCTGTTCTAATTTTCGCCATTTCCTCACAGTTCATGAGACTGATGCAAAAAACGTCAATCAAAATATAGCTAGTAGTAGATATAGTTTCTCTCTACTTCTATAGTCTTCGCGTCTGATAGTCTGTTTGCAATTCTGCCGCTCAAAGAAAGCTTAGGTTATGCAAAAAGCCGTGAAAATTGCAAAAAAAATTGGCAAAAATTGTGTATTTTCATCGTTAGCAGATCGATTTAGCGAAAGAAAAACCGTATATTTTCAGCACAGATGCTATGAACTAGCTATTGCAGAAGCTTTTACTCAGTAAACAACTCAGTAGATTACCGAGTACCGAGTTTACTGAATTTTTTTCTAATTGAGTAATTCAAAATTGAAACTCGGTATTCAGTAAGTAAAATTACGAAAAATTTTTACCGGTAAGTAAAAGTACTTACTTTAATTCAAAATAACTAAGTACCGACACCGAGTAACTTTTACTCAGTGAATTTACTGGGAACAACACTGCTCCACACCTCCCTCCAGATTTTTCCAGCACATGTGTGACCAGCCAGGCTTGTACATATGTTCGGTATTATTTTCTATTCTTTTAGGTTCTGCTTGATCACTCACCTCCACGCGAAAATATAGCATGCATTTCTTTGCGTGCACCTTGAAACAGCACACTGCAGATTTTTAAATTGGAATGAAAGACAGGCCGTGTCGTTAAAGAGATGACGAAAACGAAACAACTGAGAATGATACTTTGCGCGCACACTTTACCAACATTACTGATCAGGCAGTTTCATTCAATTGACCACCGGTACAAACAAAAGATATACTGCTATTGTCCAAACTATTTGTCCCACTACCACTGTCTAAGTCAAGGGCTCTGTCAGAACACATTGGAGTGGCGCTTCTGCGGATGTTCCAGTCTCATCAGGCGTTGATAGTCAGGAGGTCGGTGTGAAGTAGTAGCCTCCAGCTTGCGATGACTCGACAAAATGGTGCATTCAGTGGCATGACTACTGTAGCTGATGGTAGAGGAGCGGACCGAATCCCTCAAAATTGGCCTTCTCCAGTAGTCTTTTCCTGGCGGGAACTTTAAACAGTCAATGCCCAGTGACAGGAAGAAGGATGCTGGCATGGCTACGCCGAATATAAGAAAGAAGACGATCACAAAGATGGTTAAAGCGGTGCTAAAATTGGTTAAACCTACTGTATATACTATAATACGGATTTTGATCAGTACCTTCCCAATATTGGCAGATCGAACGGTGCAGAATGTAGAGCCAGAATTGCTAGCACTGTAAAACCAGGAGCCCAGATGCTTCCAGTAATAATTAGACAATACCTGCAATGGAACCAAGCACGTAAACGGGTGCTATGAGGGTAGGTGGTGGTTTTCATCCTGAATAACAACAGTAAAAGGCTAAATTCAAATACAAGCTGCATTTTAACAATATTTTGAGCTAAAAATTGATTTTTTATCACAGTTTGTTATTACATATTTGGGCCACTACTTATTACTTTTATTCTTTGGATCGGGTTAGGGGTAAGGGGCCGTTAGTCTGGTAGTAACCCCAACCCAAATCTTTAGTACAGTCTGGCACCTAACGCCGTTTATGTACTGGCTCCATATATGGTGCCGGTACCTAGGCTAGTTGCACCATGTATGGTACCGCCACGCATGGGGACTGTGGTGGTACTATCTTTTTGTTACACACCGCCCAAAAAATCGTATCGGAAATCCGCCAAATCGGTATCGGCCGCCGATAATTTTTTTCAAAAAACTATCGGAAAACCGATAGGCTTTTAGCGAGCATGGCAAAAAATGGACAAACCCTTTCCCCAATATTGGTATCAGTTTAACGCGCGATTATTACAAAAACGATAGTTACTATCGAAATTGGCCTATTTCCGATCCCAACTATCGGGATCGGATTTAGGGTAGCGGACATGTTTTGGGCGGTCGTCGCCCAAAAGATGACCACTCCTGTAGGAGCAGGTGTGTAACAAAGGGCTATATATAGTGCCAGTATCAGAAACTGCGTTAAGTGCCTGATCTTGCATCGCTTTTCTTTTCAAAGCTCTAATTCTCTAACCTGTAAGGAAAGGCGCGAAATACGGTGTCGGCGCTATGAATAGGTGTATCGGTTGACAAGTCGAAATTTCTCAGATAATTGAAGAAGAATCGGAAGTAGGCGATTATTCCGACAACGAACATTGCTGCCAGAGCAAATCATTAGCTAGTACCAGCAAGTGGGCGCGGCTTCGGGATTTAATTTGCA
The DNA here is from genome assembly GCA_030248155.1 of Sabatieria punctata. Lineage (NCBI taxonomy): Eukaryota > Metazoa > Nematoda > Chromadorea > Araeolaimida > Comesomatidae > Sabatieria > Sabatieria punctata. Next base: position 60,710 of record JASANB010006033.1, on the reverse strand, counting down.
AATAACTGCTCCATACGTAATAAGCCGAGTGTATTCGATATTAAATGCGAACGCGAGAGCTGATTTGCATAGCAACTGGACAAGCACACGCCGACAACTTTGACTAATGACTCACTTGAGTTTATGCGTTAGTAATCCGTCATTACAATTCCTACACCTCTCAAAGGAAGATAAAGGAATATACCTTCATTCATTTAATCTATTGTATACAATGCAAAAAGCACAATTATTATTATGATAGCTAGCGCACCAAAATCGGCGTTTATTAGTTATGTTACGTTGAAACATGCCCACGACGAGTTCTCACAACGCCGAAACGAAAACACAGCATATTTCTTGCTTGAGCTCGATCGATCTTGTACAGTAGTACATACAATGTAGCTTCACCCACCAGACCTACTCTCAATGATTGACCGATCTATCAAATTACACAGTTTACAGAACAAACAAATTCTCTAGGTTAGCAGCGAATTTTTCGATTAAACCTGCACCACAACTATTGACCTGTTTGATCTCTGAGTCGTGTTAGTGTCATCTGACAGATAGCTACGTACTGTATGTACAGGGTGTGTCAAAAAAAACAACCCAGCAGAGTTTTTGCTGTAGCAACCGCAAATCTCAACCGATTTGAATGAATCCTGCTTTAAATGAAAGGCGAATAAATTCTTGAAAGACTGGTGAAGGCCCTATTAAGATACGATGCTTAGTTCCTGAGATATTGTCCTTCAAACTCAAAACAGAGGTTTTGGCAGTGAACAAGAGCGATTCCGTTGCACTTCACAACAAAACGGATTCCTACTGCTGAGGGGCAACAAGACTTTTACAAATAAAGTAACCAAGCATGTGTGGCACCAGAAAAACCTCGTTACGTTAGCCCTGAGCAGTAGGAATCGGTTTTATTATGAAGTGCAACAGAATAATAAAAATCGCTCTTGTTCATTGCCAAAATCTGTTTTGAATTTGAGTGCAAATATCTCAGGAACTAAGCATCGTATCTTAATAAAAGCTTCACCAATCTTTCAAGAATTAATTTATCTTTCATATAAAATAGGACTCACTGAAATCGGTTGAGATTTGCGGCTGCTACAGTAAAAAATCTGCTGGGTTGTTTTAATCTCTGTTGTTCACTGCCAAAATCTCTGTTTTGATTTTGAGTGCAAATATCTCAGGAACTAAGCATCGTATCTTAATAGGGCCTTCACCAATCGTTCAAGAATTTATTTATCTTTCATCTAAAGCAGGATTAATTCAAATCGGTTGAGATTTGCGGTTGCTACAGCAAAAAAACTGCTGGGTTGTTTTTTTTGACGCACCCTGTAGGTATGAAAGCACCTGACAACCTGAAGTCCATTGAGAACTGTTTTCGCGAGATAAAATGGATTTTCTGCTTCATGGGTCTCTATTTTCGCCCTAACGCAACTTTGCACAGCAAATGCCAAAGATTAGCTCAGGTAGCCAGACTGATCTTGGTGTCTTTGTTGGCTCTGTTTATGCTTCTACGTGCACTGGAATTGTTAGGCAAAGTAGATTTGGCGAGATTGACCGATTTTCCCGTCGCTATGATTATTATAAGCAACGTTTGGTACTGCGAATCGGTATTCGGACTGAGCTGCCTTGTCTTCTGGCAGATTTCCGGAAGACTCAGCAGGTTCATCGCTTTACTCTCCAGGTGTCGGGATAGTTTGGCTCTGAGAAAGAGCAAGAAGATATCAGCTTTCAAAGTTCTTTACGGAATTATCTTTACCTTCTACTCTCTAAATAGTAAGTGATTTTGTTTGCTGACTGTAAAAGCTGAATTGCTCATTTTAGACATAGCTATGACTTACAAGAATGCTGTCGATCAATTCAGTGGAGATGCAAAAAATAATTCACTAGGGGCTCCAATACAACTGTCTAATATTGATCTGGTCTCTTCAAAACTGTTCGGCAACTGCAAGCTGTCCAAAGCTTTCTTCTTCTTGTGTTCGGTCTGGAGTCAAATGGTTTGGTTCACTGTTCTCGTCTTCTTTGAGTTCTGTCTTCTCTGTGTTGTTCTTACAGCAAAGCACTTTAATAATAGCTTGGAGGAAGATTTGAAGAAAGATGAGATAGGTGTAAAGCTGCTGGAAGAGTATTTCAAGCGCTACTCCGATATTTGCTTAGTTATCGACCATCTAAACAGACAGCTCTTTCAAGTGTTCATTTTTGTCTATCTAGTCGCGGTAGTGCCTATCGTAATTCTGATTTTCTATGTCTCTTTTGTCAGTTTTTCTCTGGTGTCGCTTAATTTCAAAGCTCAACTGGTCGTATGCGGTGTAGTGTCGGTTTGGCAGTTGATCGTTCTAACTTGGTCATCATCTATTATTTTTGAACAGGTATATAGAGTTAGGAGATGGCTCGATTTTCTGAAAATTACTTCGGAAAGAAAGTACATTTTAGCAGTAGACTCTATTGGCCATTTATTTTAGTGCAGTAGATTGTAAACTTTCATTGATATTTTTAGTAAATGAATGAATTTTCCAGCAGGTTTTCTAGACTTTCTTTTAAACAAAGCCAAAGAACTGTATAGATAAAAAATTATTGTGATTATCCAGGAGAACTCGAATTTTTGTGCTGATAGTTGCTAGAGATTGGCATTTTAGATGCAAGAAACACGTAATATACTCTACCGACATCAAAAGCTGTGGTTACCATTCAGTTCACAGGTACTGAATCTTGCAGTATGTCATATGAGTCTGTCTGCCCCTGCCCAGTGAAAGATAAATCTAACTGGCGTAAAACGGCTGTTTACGTACCGAGGTGTTTAGTTAGCCCATAAACTGCTTGCTTGTTTTAATTTTGGGAGCAATCTGTACACGCTTTGAATTTTTTGCTCAGTCCCCAACCAATCCCCTGTCTGTCTTGTCAATGGACGACCGGTCACATGTAGTACGATTGCATTCACCACGTTCTCCTTTACATCAATGGCTTTTACAGTTTCATGAGATGCTGAATACGTTCTGCACCAATGTTTTCATTTCCAGTCCGGGAATTTCCGCTTTTGGTTTCGCAACTGTTACGAAGCCACTGCTGTTCTCCGTGAGTTCAACTACCGTAAAACTTCTAATCAAAGCGCACGCTCTAATAATCGCGCTCCCACGCGCACTACTATCAACTCTTTCTCTTTGTACGTGTTTCCAATGTAGAATACTGTGCCTTTAAGGCAATTTTCTTTGATCAAGCTTGCAAACATTATAGTCAGACAAAACTCATATAAAGATTGCTTGTGTTTAAGACAAAAATACCCTGTATTTTCAGAAAATTGAGGATACTTGAGATGGGCAATGTAGCATTGAAATAATTAACGCGCACGCTCCTATACTAGCGCCGCTCCATTAATAGCGCCTCCAAAGGGAACCACGAAAAAATAATAGCACAACGCGATTATTAGAAGTTTTACGGTGCCATCTTTAAACCATTGCAAAAAGACTCAATTTGTATTTAGGCAGTGTCTGTTATCATCACCTACTTGGTCATACTTGTACAGTTTCGCTGAATTATAGTTCATAATAATAGTAACAAAACAATAATGTTGTTCATAAAAGTGTTGTTAGGCATTTTTGAAGGCTCATTTCAAACAAATTTTTTTATTCAAAATATGGCTATTTTGTGGGGAAATGGCTGAATTTAGCCTCAGATATACATTAACAGTGCAGTTCTATCAATTTCATGCTTATTCTATGCCTAAAATAGGTTTTTAGGGGCAGCAGCCACTCTGTGAGTAATGCTGCAGGTACACTGTAGAATGTCGACTCTCAGACTGTAACACTATGTTTGTATTAGATTTTGTATTTAATGTTGCTTCTGATGCATCCTTGCATCTCCTACAAGCTAAATTTCATGCATGAAAAAAGTTTTGAAAAAATTTCTTTGAAAAGCTGTTTTTTGACGTTAAAATTTTTTTACAACTTCAGTTCAGAATGCTGTAATTCTGTGATTTAGTGGTTGTTCGATGCTATGTAGCTACATTGTAAGTGTACGTAAGCACAGTAGATACATACAGTCATTCTTTCAAGGTTTGGCTATAATTATGCTACTTTCTACGATATATCTTGCATAACAAAAATTGTGATATGAAATTGAAAGATGTTCATATATGCGTTTACGTAATGAAGTCTGCATAAAACTGTCTCCACTCCACGGAAGTACCAAGCAAGTAAATACCAGTAAACTCATTTGCACTGACGTGCAAGGCTGACTGAGCTCAGAATTTAGCTAGACACGAAATATTGCATGCGACTACATCCTTTACATGCACGGATGCAATTTGCGCCTAGCAGGTGTTGAAAGATGCAGGCACCACATAACTTTGTCTTTGTTCAAGCAGTTCTTCATTCAGCCAAAATGCGTTTAATCTATGCGGTGGCTTTGTTAGGAGGACTAGCTCAAACCTGTACCGTTTTCTGTAAAACCGATTCGTTCTGGGAATGGCCCAGAGACTGGAGGGGACAACTAAACTCCAAAGTCCGGCAGTTCAGGTATCCAAGCGTCAAGTAAAACTCGAAAATGATCGGTTAAGCTTAAGGTGGAAGTACTTTTGTCGAGTCTACACCTGCTACTTGAGCAACTACCAAGCGTCAGGAAGTTACAACTTTACCAACTACATTTGTGGAACACAGTCCATCCATTGGCAAGAACTTGGAGAGCTGCAGCGAGCTGAGAAGCGATCCGTACCTAAATACATCGAGGTTGCCCTGGAGGGTTCCGTAGTGCAAACTTGTAATCGCACCTGCGGTTTGAGTGGTTTGCTACGCCATTCCTGGCTTTTTATCAAACAGAACCTTTTGAGGAACTACTTTTCCGCCGATATCTACGGTTACAGACCAGCAAGTAAGCAGTACACCCTGTCAACAGTGACTGGGCTAACTCAAGTAGCTGGAAAGCTGATGGCTTTGTTCTATTTACCGCTGACACTCGTTTGCAACCTGATGAACTTGAAGATCCTGCAGAAAATGATGACCAACGACGCTGGAGCGGCCATCTACTTGCACGCAGGAGAGGTGCTGTCTGACATGAGCACCAATCTCGTTCAAATCGCTGAAACCCTGCAGATTTTCTCTGCACTCAATGTCTGGTGGATTTCCTGTCCGGTTACCTACTATTTCGGTCTGTCCGCTCTTTCCAACGCTCTGAAACGTGTGTCGGCTCTCATTAATCAATTCTTTATCTTCTCTCTAATGTTTGACCGGCTTACCGCTGTTACCTATCCTGTCAGATACGGCAGTAGGAATCAGAAAAGTCGCAGCAAACGAATTGCTGCGACGATTTTGGCTGTGAGTTTGTTTGTGCTGTGGGGTCCCATAGGGTACGCCTGCAGTGTAGGATATCCCTTGTTTTACCCCAATGTGATGAGATGGTGGGATATGTCGGTGTTTGATATAGGCAACCGATGGTACACGTTCACCATGGCTTCTTTGGTAGGGTGTCAGATAGTAGTAGGGCTTATCTACCAGAGAAAGTGGAAAGAATACTTACGCAATCGACCCAGTAACACAGAGGAGGGACAGAGAAAAAGAAGTGAGCAGACTAAACGAAGGTTGCTCATAGGAACGGTGTTAATAAATTTTGTGATCGTTTTTGGCGAAGCTGTCACCAGTTTTTCCATTCCGCTCTATCGGTATCTCTACCGCACAGTCACAGCCAAGACTCATAGACAGTTGATGGTAAGGAAGTACTTCTATTCTTATTTTGGCTATCCATCTGCTGTGATGGTTTTCTCAAATCATCTTCTCTTGCCCTTTCTCTACTTTATTAACGGCAGTGCAGCCATGTTCTTGCATATTTTGTTCACAAAGACCTATAGAAGAGCTTTTATCAACACCTTCTGTACTAGACATTGACTGACCTGCTTTTTAGTTTTTATCTTGTACTCTAAAACGTTTTGAAGCCTGTCTTGTGTGTGATGTACAGGGAGATTCACATATCCGCCAGGTTTCGCAAGCTTAGAACGTTTTTGTTTGTGGACTGATTTTTGGATATCGTATGTGAACATGCTGTCGATTTTGCTGGTTCAAATTTCCGCTTATGCCTGAAAACGGGAAATTATACCGCACACTGAAATTTCAACATTGGCGCTCGCTAAAAATTGGCTAGTTCGCGATTAGGCTGGTGTTTGGGTGTTGGTAACAATTTTAAACCATAGCGGATTGATGCTTCATTCCAACAGAACCTGACGTTCAGTTCAGACTGACGTCTTTAGCTCCTTGCGCCAGACGCCTAAATTCGCGAAACGCTATCCGCTGGCTAATTTCGGAAATCGACAGCGGTTAGCGTTTTCTATTTTCGCATATAAAGCGAAAATAGATTCTCTAACCGCTGCTGTGGGCGTAAATCGATACTTGAGGATAGTTTAACTAAGACGGTTCCGTCCGAAAATTGGACGAATCTGAGAACGATACCGTAGTCACAAATACCGTAGCATGTTTGTTAAATAATTACCGCTGCAGTGGAAATGGCGCCAAATTTAAAATTTAAATTTTCGTATCACGCTTTGCATTGTAGTACAACGCTTTTGGTTAATCTGTGATTAAAGCACAGCAGCAATTTCACGCAGTTGACACGACAGCAATTTTCAATCTTTTTCTAGCGGGACGGCTATCACACAACGTAAAATTGATGGGAAATAGATGCGACTGAGGCGTACTCGCCTCTGTGTAAAAAGGCCCTGAAAAAGGGTCAGGTTCCGCCTTTGGATGAGATCACAGATTCGAAAATTTAATAATTGGCAGCCAGCCAAATTTGGCGCGCGGCCTTCGAAACTCTAAATTCAACTCCGCCCATCGCAGTTGAACAGCGGTTAGCGCAGCGTCGGCCTATTTTCGAAAACGCTAACCGCAGGCCAACTACTCCAAACGGAGTATGGTCTGCCCCAACCGGTTAGCAGTTGTGATGGCTTTTTCGGTGAAGGAACGTTCAAAATGTGCGGCGTGGTTTGAGTGGACCGAAAGCACTTTGATGATGCAGAGAAGGTTCCATCTGGAGTTTTGAAAAGAACGCGAGCCCGCAAGCGATCCCAGCATCCGCCGGTTGCATGAATGACTGATGGAAGAGAGCTGTGTGTGCGGGTGGCGAAGTTGGCTCAGTGGGTAGCTCGCTGCCTCTGAGTCACGGCGGCCCCTGCATACCTAGCGGCTGCAGTGGGTTTGAAATCAGTCTGACTGCAATTAGACTTAGCAAAGCCCCACCCAGGCCACCGAAGGCTGGTGACAGCGAGTAGGTAGATGGGAACCGACTGAATCTGCCATTGCACCGAAACCCTCTCTACAAAGCCTGCCTCATTGGAGATGAAGATCAAGGACGTCAGAAGCTGTCTGAGAGACCAACTATGCCACTGGCATGCGGGGCACTAGCGGCCATCGGGAGCTGATAGCATCATGAGGTCATACGCCGGGAATTAGTGACCGGTATCCAGCAGCATGGCAGTGACAGAAGGGCAACACGTCCGAGATGACGATTACTGACTCGGGGCTGCGAAATGGACCACTGGGTCTGATCGTACTGTACGGTCCCCCACTACGTCCGATCGGAGCAGTGTGTGCGAAAAAACTAGGAAAATGACAAAACGGAAAAACGCTTCAGGAGAACCACCAGCGGCTGCAGAAAGAGATTGAAAACAGTGGTGGTGGTGACGGTGAAATGCATAACTAATACATAATATAGTGCGTGGAATTTGTTGAAAATTGATGGAGTAAAATGCGAAGTATATCCTTGCATCAGATTCTAAAATCAGCCAGTTCGGTGCACAAACTGAGTTCTGAGCTTGCGAAACCTCCGGGATCAGTGAATCAGCCCGGATTTGTGGTTGGTAATGTATCACAGTACTGTTGCTTTAATGTTGTGGAGTATTTGAAGTTCATAAGAAACAAAAGTGAACATATGTACTTATGTTTGACGCACGGGTCTGGGCAGATCTGGCCATCTGTCATATTTATCAACAGCCGGCTGAGTGTCCATCGGCTGCACCATAATTACCGGAGGGATATTCTTGAGGTGTTCTAAACGTCAATCTCGGTTTATCACTTACAAATCTATTACAACATCGTGGTGACCGTGATTTTGTTTAAAGGACAGGTTTAAGTTAGAACCTTTGAATCATAATTTCTCCGAAAACTCGGAAGAGGGAAACTCCGTGTGGGTTCTAACAAGTTTATGTGCAATGTAATAAGTCGCTAATTGATAGTGCTACAAGATTCTTCAACAAAAGTTCACGATCTACCTGACTCCAACAAAGACAAATTCACTAGGACCCGCTCCAGAAGAAGTAAAAAATATTTTTCTAGAAAAATGAATTTCAATCAGATATTTATTTCTTCACTTCCACATGCAGCCTGCACTCCGAGTGTACTGTTAAATTTGCAGTTTGGCAGTTTGAGCGATCTCTGCATTGCGTGTTTTGGGTACAGTTTTGGGCAGCTGACAGTCACACATTTATTTGGCTTTGCTCCTTCGAAAGCCAGTCCCCTCCCCTGTTACTGAAATGGTCTTTGTTTTAGACAAGGTCTTCAAGCACGCAAATGACGCCGGTAAACCTATTTATTTACTGGAGCATGCGAAGTCTGGCTCCAGAATTTAGTTAGAACACGCAACTTTGCATGTGTGCCTGGAAAGCCGTTTCATGCTGCTGTAGAATTTGCGATCACTACTCAGTGTTCTTATGAATAGTTATTTTAATCTGTTGTGATTTGAGGCCAATGATTTGAGCGGGCAAATCACACTGAATTTATGAACTAAAACCTGCTGACTGTAAAAATGCTGCGGCATTTCTAAAAACACATGTAGGTTAGGTACCGAATGAGTTTGGCCAAGTTGTTCTTGATTCAAAATTCAAGATGCGTGCGGTACACATTGCAACTATTATACTAATAGTATTAACTCAAATCTGTACCGTCTTGTGTAAAACTGATTCGTTCTGGGAATGGCCCAGAGACAGGAGAGGACAACGAAACTCAGAAGTCCGGCAGTTCAGGTATTCAGGCGTGAAGCTAAACTCGAAAATGATCGGTTAAACTTAAGATGGAAGTACTTTTGTCGAGTCTATTCCTGCTACTTGAGCAACTACCAATCGACTGGAAATTACAACTTTACCAATTATATCTGTGGAACGCAGTCCATTCGTTGGCACGAACTTCTTGAGTTGCAGCAAGCTGACAAACGGTCCATACCTAAATACATCGAGGCTGTTCTGGAAGGTTCAGTAGTGGAAAACTGTAATCGTACCTGTGGTTTGAGTGGTTTCCTACCCCATTTCTGGCACTACACCAAAGAGCAGCTTTTGAGGAACTATTTTTCGGCCGATATCTACGGTTACAGACCAGCAAGTAAGCATTACACCCTGTCAACAGTGACTGGGCTAACTGAAGTAGTTGGAAAGCTGATGGCTCTGCTGTATTTACCTCTGACCTTCATCTGCAACCTGATGAACTTGAAAATCCTGCAGAAAATAATGACAAACGATGTCGGAGCAGCCATCTACTTGCATGTAGGGGAGGTTGTGTCTGACATGAGCACCAATCTCATTCAAACAATTGAAACTCTCCAGTTATTCACTGCCCTCCATCTCTGGTGGGGTTCCTGTCCAGCTACCTACTATTTTGGGGTGTCCAGTCTCTCTATTGCTCTAAAAAGACTAGCGAGCCTTATTAATCAATTCTTCATTTTCGCTCTCATGCTAGACCGTTTGGCGGCCATTGCCGATCCATTCAAATATGGTAATAGGAATCAGAAAAGTCGCAGCAAACGGATAGCTGGGACCATTGTAGTTGTAAGTTTGTTCGTGCTCTGGGGTCCCATAGGGTACGCCTGCAGTGTAGGGCATCCCTTGTTTTACCCCAATGTGATGAGATGGTGGGATATGTCGGTGTTTGACATAGGCGACAAATGGTATACGTTCACCATGGCTTCTTTGGTAGGCTGTCAAATAGTAGTAGGGCTTATCTACCAGAGAAAGTGGAAGCAGTACTTGCGGAATCGTCCAGACAGTACAGAAGATGGGGATAGAAAAAGAAAGGAACAGACAAAACGAAGGTTGCTCATAGGAACGGTGTTAATGAATTTTGTAGTCGTTTTTGGCGAAGCTGTCACCAGTTTTTCCATACCACTTTATCGGTATCTCTACCGCACAGTCACAGCCAAGACTCATAGGCAGTTGATGGTAACGAAGTACTTCTATTCCTATTTTGGTTATCCATCTGCTGTAATAGTTTTCTCAAATCACGTTCTCTTGCCCTTTCTCTACTTTATTAACGGCAGTGCAGCCATGTTCTTGCACATTTTGTTCACAAAGACCTATAGAAGAGCTTTTATCAACACTTTCTGTGCCAGCAGACACTGACTGAACTGCTATTTAGTTTTTATCTGAAACTCTAAATCGGTTAAACTGAGTTTTGAGAAGTCTGTCTTATGTCAAATCATACATGTAACAGCTCCGGGCCGACCTGGGGGGAGGGGGGTAGGGGGGGTTTTTCCTCAGGTGGGGGGTCGAGGGGGGGGGTTTCGCCCAGGTGGGGGTCCCAAATTTCAAAAAGCTCCAAAACGCCTAGAAATGCGTTTTTAACACGTTTTTTTCAGTAAGGACGCTAAAAATCGCTATTTTAAGCTGCCAAATAGCGTTTTAAAGCTAAAAACAAGCAAAAAATGACAAAAAGAGCTTCCAAAAACACCGATTTTTCTTAAATATCAGCAGTGGAAACGCCAAATTCGGTTTCCAAAGGCTTTTCAAGTGAATTTTAGGCTAAAAATTAGTGATTTCTGACCCAGTTTGTTAATACTGGAGCCACTACCACCACTTGTATTTTTTGGTCGGGGGGGGAGGGGTCCCTTAACCTGTCTCGGGGTGGGGGGGGGTGAGGGGGGGGGGGTTTGGCCTTTCCAGCAGGGGGGGTAACCCCCCCAAACCCCCCTAGTACATGTATGTGTCAAATGTATTTGTGTTGTAGTTGGTCTGATCAGATAGATGTATTACAATATTATGTTCTTAGTGAAGTTCATAGAAACGGTGAACATTTTTTGGCCGCCACCAGCAGCTGCGTGTGGAACCGGCCTTTAACCAACTTTATAATCCAGGTTTGTTGAGACAAACTTGAGGCTTGATGACAATTTCCTGACCTCTAAGAATTGCAGTACAGTAGGTATGTTTTCAACAGGCAAGAGAGAGATATGCACTTTCCTACAGAAAATTGTTTGAATGTCCATTTCAAGAAGAAGTCCAGTAGCATTCAATCATAATAAACATACAGTGAAAACAAAAGCAGATACCTGAGCATACAACACAACTGATGTCACCAAAAACCGATACGGTTCAAGGATTTGTCGCAGGTTTCCTTTTCTCTGAAACCGTAGCCTCTTTTTTAAATATTAGCAAGCAAAACTTATTTAAATCTACTAGGTAATTATCACAGAAAATTCCTGGTACCCTCATCTCCCACTAAAAACATGAAGAATGACCATTTGGTAACACCTTGAACTAATTTTTTGCAAGACATTCGAAAAGGCAGCTATTTTCAGACCCAATACGCATTACGCAAAAATATGCAAACTTTTGGCAGAATGCGTAATAATAGTTTGGTATTGCGTATGCGTATGCGTAAATGCAATTCTGAAATGCAACGCGTACTTTGCGTAATGATATGCGTATACGCACGCAACAGTAGCTCGCCGTCATCTGATATTCGCAAAGAATTCTCAGAATAGACACGGTTTTATTGCATAGCCTTCTCCAATATACACGCCAATTTTCTGCCAGTGCATGTACGTATGTACTGCAGTGGAATAGCGTACACCACAGGCCAAAAAACTGCAAATCATGGCAAAACATGTTCTCTGATCCATTTAAGAGGGACAACCGTCTGTGAGCCGCACGTCCACTGCCTTTTTGGGGTAAGCCGAATTCCTATTCCCGGTCCGTTCTCAAAGCTCGGAAGCCGAACTGCCACAACTGTTGCGCGACCGGCGTTTTCTATCAAAAAACCACACCCACTGTCCTCCTAGGTAAAGGCTCTCTTTACTCTGACTACTCTACATATATGGCAGCATCAAAACTTGGATTACTTGCTCGCTGACTTCACGGTCGACACAGATAAACTGAGTGTCGCCGAAGCGTGCAAGACAATCGACTCGCGGTGCGGCTCTGTATCTCAGTTGATAAAAGAAAGTATGATTTGGTTGCGCTTCATTCCACCCAGCCAGATGGTAGATCCGTTTGCCAATCGTTCCCGTCATCTCTGCCATGGAGTCTTGCAGACAAGCTGGAAGTGCTCTTTTCTCCTGAAAAACAATCCACGAAAGTGGCGGACCCGTGGTAGGCTCGATCTCTAGTATGGCATAGTCTGAGTAGTCATTGTAGCTGTAGCAAGGAGAGATGAGTCTGGAGACTTCCTGGAATACTTGCGGAGCTCTGGTGCCATCTCCTTTCAATTCCAACGAATTGCAGTCGAAGTTGGAAGTACCGATTACTACCAGAGCCTTCCAGCGGGTTTCTGTCAGCTCAGGTCTGCATCAAACTGTTTATTACTTTTAAATTTTGCAGAGAGTCCCAAAAATGACAACTTTTCTTTTTGCTGCAATTTCTGCAAATTTTGACCAAATACGCTGAAATTTGAAACACATCCATCTGCCCAAATAGTGGTAATTTTGTTTGTTGAAATTTGGTGCATTGCGCTTGACCCAGTCCTGAGAAATTAAAGAATACGTGAAATTGGGTAATTTAATTCTAATAAATACAGACCATTCAGAATCCACTCGGTTTCTGTTTTATGCAAAAATTTTCAATTCTCTTCAACCCGCTCGTCTATAGCTACCGGTCTTGATATTGTCTTTTGGGTTTCAACACGAAAAACAACATCTACGGTATAGATGCACTTCAATGCTGCATTATTGTTGTTGCTGTTGTTGTCCAGAGTTCGTTGTGCTATTGATTGTATTGTGTGTGGCGTGTGTTTTTGTTACCTCTCCTCGTTGTTTTGTCTAACTCTCTAAAATAAATAGTACTCAACTGGTTCGCTCATAGTCGGTTGCTGTTACCGCATCAACATCTACTACGGTAGTCAAATTGCCAAGCTGAAAGAGGCGTAATTACGGTGCTGTTTTTCGTTAAAAATAGAAAAGTAGGCTAAATATAGCAGGGAAGTCTAGTGGTTCTCAAATAAATAGCTATGCATTCATTTCAGTGTTCCAGATTGATTGCCCTTCACTGCAGTGCGCCAATCGTCATATTTGTCTGTTTAGTCCGGCAACAGCAATGAGTGGTGTGAAAAGAATCGGGTTTCGTAGTAACGTCGCTGTTTTTCGTTAAAAAGTAGGCTCAAACAGTTTTTCTGAGAAAACATGGATTGTAACACGCTGTCCTCCATTACCGAAAACCAGCCCCATTGACATGTTTGTGTTGTGCAAAAAACATACCGCAGATTTTTTTACTGTAGCAACCGCAAATCTCAATCGATTTGAATGAATCCTATTTTAAATGAAAGATAAATAAATTCTGGAAAGGTTGATGAAACCTTTATTAAGATAGCCTGCTTAGTTCCTGAGATATTTGCCCTCAAAATCGAAACAGATTTTAGCGAAGAACAAGGGCGATTCCGTCGGACTTCACAATAATACAGATTCTTACTTCTGAGGGCTAATGGTACTTTAGTGTTGAAGTAAACCGAGTTTGTGTGTCACCAGTAAAGCCTCCAATAGCCCTTAGCAGTAGCAGGAATCAATTTTATCACGAATTACAGTGGAATAATATAAAATCCCTCTTGTTCACCACCAAAATCAATGTTTTGATTTTGAGAGCGAACATATCAGGAACTACCGTATAGTGCTGTTTATAGTACCCCCCTATTTATAGTACCCGGGGTACAATAAACGGCACTTAGTGCCATTTATAGTACCCGGGGTACTGTAAATGGAGACAGATTTTTATTCTACAGTGAGCAGTTATTAATACAAAATGACCGAACATTATAGGATTTTTGGTGGTAAACATTGTTTGTGCGAACAAGAACAGTAGATAATGCAATCATAGAGGTTCTGATGTAAGTAAAGAACCTATTTTTGACAAGTAGACCGTAATTTTAGCAAGAAATTTCACATACTATTGTTAGTTGCTTATAGAGCAGATTTGTAGAGTGCCATATATAGTACCCGGGTACTATAAATGGATTTACTTTTATTTCCGCTAAACCCTAAGTGCCATATATAGTACCCGGGTACTATAAACAGCACTATACGGTAAGGAGAGTCCTTAATGAAAATTTCACCAATCTTTTAAGAGTCAGTCTCTGAACCGATCGAGTCTTGGCCCTTTGCCCTATTCAGACCCAAAATTGAAAGTTGGGCGTAGAGGGCTGAAAGTTGGAACACTAAAACATATTGACAAGTTATCAGTGACCTGCAAAGAATTTCCAGATTCGACGCTCCACGCTCGAGATATGGCCTTCTAAAAATCGGCCCGCTTAACTATGGGACCAAAATTTCGATATCGAATTGCTGATCGGAATTCAGACCTAACAAACGGGGTTTTTGCGTAGTTTAAGAATCTTTTACTAAATTTCATTTTTGGAAAAAAAACTTTTTTTCGCCCCCCTATCGGGGGGCATAACTCGTCTGGAACCCCCCCTAGACCGTTCTTTTTATTTCAGGTTATTGTAGCGCTATATCTTAGCTACACGCCAGTGTAAAACATTACGGGCTACCGGACGGCAAACACTGAAATATTTGCGTTCAAAAATTAAAAATGCCACATTTTGCATGTTCCACTGGGGTACATAAATTTCCAACTCAAAGTTCTAGCTTACTAATTCGACTTGAATTCTAAAAATTGATGTCTAAGCTGTACTTTTTGAGTAGTTTAAGAATCTTTCATTGAATTTCATTTTTGGGAAAAAAAATTTTTTTTCGCCCCCCCCCCTATCGGGGGGCATAACTCGTCTGGAACCCCCCTAGACCGTTCTTTTTATTTCAGATTATTGTAGCGCTATATCTTAGCTACACGCCGGTGTAAAACAATGTGGGCTGCCGGACGGCAAACACTGAAATATTTGCGTTCAAAGATTAAAAATGCCACATTTTGCACATTATGTACCCCAGTGGAACATGCAAAATGTGGCATTTTTAATCTTTGAACGCAGATATTTCAGTGTTTGCCGTCCAGCAGCCCATATTGTTTTACACCGGCGTGTAGCTAAGATATAGCGCTACAATAATCTGAAATAAAAAGAACGGTCTAGGGGGGGTTCCAGACGAGTTATGCCCCCCGATAGGGTGACGAAAAAAATTTTTTTTCCAAAAATGAAATTCAATGAAAGTTTCTTAAACTACTCTAAAAGTACAGCTTAGACATCGATTTTTAGCATTCAACTCCAGTTAGTAAGCTGGAACATGGAGTTGAAAATTTTTGGGCACAGTGAAACATGCAAAATGTGGCATTTTTAATCTTTGAACGCAAATATTTAAGTGTTTGCCGTCCGGTAGCCCGTAATGTTTTACACCGGCGTGTAGCTAAGATATAGCGCTACAATAATCTGAAATAAAAAGAACGGTCTAGGGGGGGTTCCAGACGAGTTATGCCCCCCGATAGGGGGCGAAAAAAAATTTTTTTTCCAAAAATGAAATTTAGTAAAAGATTCTTAAACTACTCAAAAAGTTACGCAAAAACCCCGTTTGTTAGGTCTGAATTCCGATCAGCAAGTCAGAAATTCGATTTCGAAATTTTGGTCTCATTGTTAAGCGGGCCGATTTTTAGAAGGCCATATCTCGAGCGTGGAGCGTCGAATCTGGAAATTCTTTGCGGTGGTTACATAACCTATCAAGACGTATTAGTCCTCCAACTTTGAGCGCTCCATGCCAAAGTTTCATTTTTGAGGTCTGAATACACAGACTCGATCGGTTCAGAGACTGGCTCTTAAGAATTTCTTTATCTTTCATTTCAAAAAGGATTCATTCAAATCGGTTGAGATTTTCGGTTGCGCAGAGAAAAATCTGTGGGGTTTGTTTTTTTTGACAACCATGTATTTTCTGGTTGGTAGGTAGGAGGTGCTAAAACTGCCTCGGGGTTTACCTTTTTCTAGCTAGGCGTTGTACATGCATATTTTAAAGACTTACCTATGGTCGTCAAAAAACAAGTGGGCTGCAGTGAGCACATGTCTTTCGGAAATCAGGGTGCCTGCTCCTCGCACACTTGATAAGATCATTTGGTTTCCTACTTCTATCCTTTTACGGACTAGGATAAACGCAGCCCACGGTCTGTCACCGGTTTGAGCAGGCAGCCCGCCTTGCATTTTCTGCGCCAGATTGTGAGGCCACTGAAATCTGTGTAACGTTTCTATGTAAACAACTTTGGTACCATACCAGGCCCGAAAAATTGTGGCCGCCACAGGTTTGTTTGACTTTTAGATACTCGTTTTCAGTCAGCCTTCTGACATTACGGTTAATGTCAGCTGGGTAACTGTTGAACTCGAGCATGTAAACACAAGCCAAAGGTAGCAGGCTGAACCAAATTTGCACCAGAATCAACATGTGGCGACTGTTTTGAACACTGCAGCCAAGCCAACTCAGTTTCAACTTCCGACTGGGTGTTTCAGCTGAGCTGAATATAAAGTAAAGTCATCTAGCGTTCATCCATGTCTTGTCTGACTGCTATTCTGTTTCGATTAGCCGCTCGGTTGGTCGGATCGTCAGTTGCATTACAGGTCATCGTCGAAAGGATGAGAGAGAAGTGTGGTACCGACCGGCCAAAAGTTCAAAATTCATTGCCTAACTATGTACTTTATGTATCAGCCACTGAGCTGTGCAAGACACAACCGAAAAGGGTTACATTCATAAAAAGTGGCAACAACACATGTCTGTACACACCCAAACTGTTACACAGAACACATACCATGTTTTGTCTTCAACAAAGTACGACATGACCAAGAAATCAATACCTCGGTCACAGAGCGGTGTGAAAATGCCGCTTGGGTGCGCCAATTAAATTCAAGTTCGGTCTGAGCTGATTCATCGGGATTTCGTTGACAGTAGCACGCGCAGGTCTAGGGGTCAACGGTTGTCTGTTGGCAGGAGCTTCGCATGGCTTCTCATTTTCATCCTTTACCCCATGCAACGAACTGCTGCCGGCGTCTCCGTAGCCGCAGCAGCACAAGAATTCCCAGAATTTGAGGCGAAAATTTGGCACGAACGCAATCAAACAGTAGGGATTGAGCCCCGTGTACAAGTCGCCTATGATTTTGAAGGCGAAGTAATAGTGTTTAAATGTAAGCCCGAATAGCCATATCTTGAAAATGGACAGAAAAACGAACGCCACAAAGCACAACAAACTGCTGCTGATAGTAAATCCGAATAAAGCGGTTAGGAAACTCAGTCGACGAGCGCTGTCTGTGCGAACCTGAAGATAACCCTTTGAAATATATCCACGCAATATGGCGTAGTTGGCCAATCTATCGGGAAGCAAACTATTGAAGGTAAACGTAGCGGAAAGCTGTTTCAGACTCACTAATAAGAAACGTGTTTTCACCAGTCGCAAACTCAAAATTTGTTGTTTTGGATGTTCAGGTATGCTTGCAGTTGAAATGTTTAAAAAAAACTTTCAGTATGCCAGTTTACCGGATTAAACGAAGACAATATGAAAACAAACTGTCGGAAAGCCAGCATACATGGGCCGAGGGCAGGGATGTGAGGTGTGTTTTTTCCGAAAAAAAAACCGGTTTTCTTCATAAGGGTCGGAAAAAAATCATAAATCGTGGAAAAAACTCAAGCTTAAAATAGCTAATTTATGTCATTTTTCAGTTAAAAAACGAACTTTTGCGATGTATAATAGGCCAGACTAACTCAAAACTCCTAGAAAAACAACAGAAAAGACCAAATTTGGCAATTTTAAACAAAAAGGCCAGCTGCTGTAAGAAAATTTACATTATAGCGTTTATGAAGGGGCCTATCAGGCACTGTTTCATGCCTGTTTCGTGATTTATACAATGTATCTATGTAAGATGGGTATTTCTGTTCTGAAAAGACTCAAGAAGGCGCTAGAAAGCGTTAGGAATCATAAAACCAGGCTAGGGTAATCAGAACTTGAGCTGGAGTTTATTTCCTTTATTTTGGAAAAAAACCGGAAAAAACTGGAAAAAACAGGCCGAGGTTTTTTTCGGAAAAATATACAACCCTGGCCGGGGGTAAGGGGGTATACACCTCCCCCCTCGCCGACCCATACCCCCTCGGCCGGCCATACCCCCTCGCCCAGCCCCCCTCCCGGAGGGAGAAAATTTTCGCTTATTTAAGGCAAACCGAGCGTATCGGAAACTGACGCTATGAACATATCGGAAAGCCAAAAAGTTTCCGATACATTTAAGGCCAGCCCGGTCATTTGCAAAAGAATAAATCCACTATTTGCGCGAAGTTTGATTGAATGTATTCTAACCAGACAAAGGTCGGCGTATTTTCTGGTGGTCGTACCTCACTGTAGACAATGACGGCCTTGATGAAGATGAAGCTGTAGCAGAAGAGTACAAGAAAAGCGATTGAGAAAATGATAAGGCCAGTGACTGTCGATAGAATGGCCACTTGACTCGTGACGTTGGTGTTTTGAGACCGGTCAAACTCGTAAATTGGTTGCATAGGAATGGCATAGATTAATGAGAGGGTAAAGTGCGTTATGATTGTCAGTTGCAAGCGACCACCTCTCCAAACCTGAAACAGTTGCCTTCTACCGACCGACCGACCGACCGACCGACCGACCGACCGACCGACCGACCGACCGACCGACCGACCGACCGACCGACCGACCGACCGACCGACCGACCGACCGACCGACCGACCGACCGACCGACCGACCGACCGACCGACCGACCGACCGACCGACCGACCGACCGACCGACCGACCGACCGACCATACAAAGGCAAAAAATAGGATAGTTAGGCCAGTCCTTACTGTACCTACCTTAGTATGAGCAACTGGAGCAACAAATTGCAGAAAGCGATCGAGAGCAATCAAGAGGACCCCAACATGTTGACCAAAGCTGGTAGCAGCCATGAGAAGGCTGTACAATGGCCTGGTAATCACTCCCACTGCTCTACGATAGAGTGTTTGATTCGAAATCCAACCCCACTGAACCACTCGGCTGCCGAACAGGCTAACAGTCATATTTGCCACGTCGATGCATCCCAGAGATGTGACTAGTTTGTAGAAGGATATGTTGAGTTCTGCTGTCTTCCTATTTCGGATCAGACAGATCAGGACAGCCACATAGAGAGGATAGGTTATCAGGTACCAATACATGCCGAATAGCTGTTCTATGCAGTCCAAATCACACATTTTCTTCTTTGGACTGCTTATTGTTGGTGCGTAAAAACAAGCCTGTTTTTATCTGTCTCACTAAAAATCATGATCATTAGTTGACTGCTGCTAATGAGATGTGAAGGCTGCCTCTAAAGACGCATATGCATACAATACAGACCATACAGAGTGATTAAATCTGTGCGCAAAATAATATTCTTCAAGTAACTAATGAACGAACCTTCATAGGTGCAGCAGAAGTCCTACAGAAAAGCATTGCAGATAGTGGTGCAGCCCACATTAAGAGCACTAAGGTTCACTAAATGTCAAAAATTATGAACAAAATTTGTTTTCCTCTCCTGCGGTAAAGTAGATAAATCGGTTATATTGTGTACAGTTCTGTAAAAATCTGAATCAAGGGTAGTCTAGAAGTTGAGAGGGTAAAAAAAATTACTTCTCAAACGTCTGAAATCTTTGAAACAACTCAACTTTTATCTCATCGATTCTACGTACTTCAAAGCCAGTCCACCTCTGTAGAAGGAACTGGTAAAAGCCGCCTAGAGAGCGGCAGCGAAGGAGAAAAGTCGATTATTCAATTCGATCTAGCCAGTTAAGAAAGCCAGTTCAGTGCTAATTGCTTTGCTGCTTAGGCAAACTCAGCACAACTTGCTGTGAGGGCTCAGTTTAAATCACAATAATTACCGACGCAATGCATTCATCCGTCAATCGGCGCAGTTTCTTGCCACCGAAGTGTCAGTGTAAAACGACCTCAAATTAAAACCTTCACTGTCTAATCATTGACGGAGGTCAGGAATCGAACCGAAAAAATCTATCAAAAGGTCAGGCGCAATACCAAATTCGATAACACACTAACCCTAAAACAGATTAAACCCATCTCTCAACACTGGTAGTAAGAATAAATCGCACTCAAACGATATGTGGCGTCCAGTTTTTGGTCTTTTCTTGCTCCTTCTCACTTCACTGGGTGCAGAAGTTGGTAAAAAGTCAACTGTATTGTACCATAGTTTTTTTTCTAAATGGCATTTAGGCGAAGATGTTCACGAGTTCTGCTGCTATTGGGCCGGCAACGGCGAATGTGATAGGAATCCTGTTTTCATGCGAACCAGCTGTCAGAAATCGTGCGGAACCTATGCCTGCAACAATGGTATACGTTTTTAATTCTAAACTCCATCTTTTCCCCTTTTTCTAGCCTCTGATGTCAGCACATGTCCAGTCAAGTTGAACATCGAGGACTGCCCGTATTCTTTGAAGAGCAAAGTGGTTTGGAGCGCGGAAAATCTGCAAAAATTCTTCAAAAAGAAGCCCGAGAGTGTGGGCGAGCCGTTCTCTTCCGATATAAGCGACCCGGAAATCAGCAAAGCTCTAGACAAGCACGAGTTCTGCTGCTATTGGGCCGCTCAAAACGAGTGCGATTTGAACCCTGTTTTCATGCGAACCGCCTGTCAGGGCTCATGTGGAACGTACCCTTGTGATGGTTAGTGTTTGGTTGTTGTAACTTTTTGTCCTTTCTGACTAGCAGTAGCCAACTGCTATAGAGCAGGAAGAGACACAAGGTCCGGCAGCCTCCTTTAAACAATAACCCACCCCTTTTTCTGTCGGTGTGTGCAAGACAGCTAAGGTTTGGTTCCCTTCCCATTTATCTACTTGCCATTGCTGACTTTCGATGGTCTGGGTTGGGCTTTGTGTTGACCAATTCCCATCGCCTCGACGAGTTTTGAACCCGACACTGGGGATGCGTAACTCAAGGCAGCGAGCTAACCACCAAGGCAACGACGACCTTTTGCGATTTTTGGCCGCCGATTTCTAACTTTCGAATTGACAACAGAGTGTGGCCAATTTTTATAAGGAAATAAGCATCTAAGCAGTTATTTGCTCTGTGCTGTCAAATAGACAAATAATCGATTAAGCGGCACAAAACTCCGATTCCGCAGCATTTCAGAAATTCAAAACAATTCGTGACTGTTTCAGGTTCGGACATCGACAAATGCAGTGTGAAGCTGAACCAAGATCTCATCAAGGCCTGTCCTTACTCCACCAAGGATAGAATCAGCTGGAGTTTGAAAGAACTGTTGCATTTCTTCAAAGATAAGCCTCACACTGGTTATGTGTTTACTGCCGGGCAAGAACAAGTTGTGTCGTCGGTTCATAAATACAAGCCAAAGGAGGAGGAAAAGACGTTTGTGGTGCCATGCAATCTGGCCCGTAAGGAAGCCTTGGCAAAAGTCAGACTCATCCCCGATCTGCCAGTTCCAGCTTGTTCCGAAGATGGTAAAAACAAATTTTTTAACCGGTTTCCAAAGTAAAGTTGGAATATTTGCTATTTTATGTTATATGTAGCAGATCAAAATTAAAAATATCTTCTTTAGGCAAATACGAACTGGTGCAGTGTTATGGCCCATCCACCTGCTACTGCGCTGATCCAGACACAGGAAAGGAGATACCAGGCACGCTGACCGGACCAGACGGACCTCCACCGATTCCAATTTTGGCCAAAAATTGTCCAAACTATTTGGAAAAAGCTAAGACTGAAACTTCATCAAGCTGCGAAGAGGCAAGAAAAGAGGCTCTCAAGGATGGACCGAAAGTTGGACTGTATGTGCCAGAATGCAAATGCAGCGGTAAGCAAAGTAGGGGATAAGATAAAGCCATTTTGACACTTTTTGTGTCTAAATTTGTAAAAATTCACAAAAATTTGCTGAAAAAATTACTAGTCAGAAAAATCCTTGGGGTCCTGCGGCTGGCCTAAGTCGGTTAGGCAGACCCCCAGACAGGAACAGGAGGAACAGGAGGGTCTGGGGGTTTGCCCCCCACCCGACTTAGACCAGACCACCCCATCCGGGACGATTTTTCCGACCCCCTCCGATTTTTCTGGCAAGTAATTTTTGGAGCAAATTTTTGCGATTTTTTACAATTTCAGACACAAAAAATTGGCAAAATCGCCTGTAAAACAGCACTTTTTAGCTGTATTTCAGCCCAAATTAGCGATTATGACGATTTTCAACCAAAAATTGCGATTTTTAAGCGTTCTTAGTGCCTAACACCTTTCCAAAGTTTGGGTTCAGACCCCCCTCGGCGGATCTCGGACCTGTTACATGTATGGTTACATGTGTCACCCTAACTATTTGCTGTTTCTGTTCATAAAGTCAGCTCAACCCAGTTGGCCACTCTGTTGAACTGATTGTTTCAGGAGACTGGGAACCGCTGCAATGCGATGGATCCACAGGGCATTGTTGGTGTGTCAGTGCAAAGGACGGCAAAATGATTGAAGGTAGTAAGGCAGGACCTGGCCAACCTACCCCAACCTGTGATAAGATCACGCTGGAGCGCCGAATACGCGAAAATTCAAAATCTGTGGGAAGCTGTGAACTGCAACGGCAGAAAGTGACTCCCAGCTCAGGTCGCCCTCCTCCAGGGGCCTACGTACCTCAGTGCAATGAAGACGGTTCCTGGGAAGCACTTCAGTGTCACGGTTCCACAGGGTACTGCTGGTGTGTGCACACTGCAACTGGGGAGGAAATCCAGGGCACCAGAGGGGGTCCGGGCACACCGCTGCCCAAATGTCAGAAGTCAGTTGTTGCTCAGGATCTTGGACAAGTCAACCTACAGCCCACTTTCCAAGCTACCAGTTTTAAACTTTGAATCTTTCTGACTACTGTCAAGTTTACAAAGGAATGAATTAATCAAAGTTACAGTCTCAGATTTCTGAATGTATCGTTTCAATCCTAAAGGTACGGTACAATGACTTTTTATTTGCTTCTGTTTAAGGTGCTGTATATTGTACCGGGCAATATTATTTTGAAGCGCTATAAAAATACCGGTACACTCACTATACGTATGTTTGAGGAATCCTTGAATGTATTTAATCGTTCTAAACGGATATACATAGCTAACCTTTTGCAAATGACCCGGTTTTGAACGAATCGTAAAGTTCTGGCTTTACGATAGGTTGACGGTGCGGCTTTCAGATTGTCTTGGTTTAGTGCAGTAAGCTGATAAACTAACAGTTATTTTTTAATCCTTTCAACTGCAAGCGTCATCTGAACATCTAAAACAACAGATTTTGAGTTTGCGACTGGTTGAAACCGCGTTTCCGAGAGGTACGAAACATCTTTTCGATATGTTTACCAACATTTTTTTTGCTTTCCGTTATGTTTACCATCATTTTTTTGCTTCCCAATAGGTTGACCATATGGCGTAGGTCATTTGCAAAGGGTTAACAATCTGGTTGATCTGTATATTTAATATTCGCACAGGGCGCAAAGTTTCCTGTTATCAATATGATTTCATTTATTGTTGTTGTACAGTGCGTAGTTTATTGATTCAGATTCGCTATGCTATTCTCATAATAAAAAAGTGATTGAGCCTTGGTTCTGAAATATGTATAGGCAGTGGTTGTTTTTGGCAATAAATTATCAGCAATTTGAAACATTGAACACCCCATGGAGTTTGATTCAAATTTACCAATTAAGATCATTAAGATCGCGACAGGTCGCGAACTAAAAATTGTATCGGCACAGACTGTTTAACACGCATCCTGACCGGTGACCGCTAAAAACACCATAAACTAGAAAACCTGGCCAATTGCGATTGTACACCGTCGGTTTTTGGCCGTTCGATAAACACAGTGACCCAAATTAGAAGTAGGTAAATCGCCCGACCCTTCCTTTAAGAACTGTTTGTTTGTTTCTTTAGCAACCGGCCAAACATGCACTGGTGTCGGCACCTTCTCCTATTATGGGCAATACTAATTGCCACTGCTAACGCTCAGTATTTCGGTATGTTTACCTGCTTCTTCTTTCTTTGTCAATAACCACAGTTATATTTGCAGCTGCAGATCAACATGAGTTTTGCTGTTACTGGGCAGGAAACAACGAATGTGACCGGAATCCGCAATTTATGAGGACCAATTGTGCCAGATCATGCGGCACCGAGAATTGTGACCGTGAGGACAAAGTTTTTCCAAAATTTTCAACAAATACCTACCTACTGTATTTCAGCTGCCAATCTAGACGTCTGCGAAGTCAAGCTAAACATAGCTAACTGTCCGTATGTGTTTAAAAGCAATGTCACCTATACGCGAGAAGAGTTGTTGAAGTTTTTCAAGAAAATCGACCGCAGCAGAGAGTCGGGTGTTCTGTTTTCGGCCGAAGGACAAGCCCCAGCACAGAACCAGAAATTTGGAGGAGAACAACAGGAAACTAGGCCAGAGCAATACGCACCAGCTAAGGGTGGTAAGTGTTGTGTAAACATACAGTATACCTAAAGACATACATGTAACAGGTCATCCGCCGACGGGGGGAGGGGGTTGGGGGGTCTAGCGCCGGCCGGGGGGTCTGAGCCAAAATTTTGGGAGGGGGTTGGGCACTAAAAAACGCTCTGAAATCGAAAAAATCGCAACTTTTTGGCTAAAAATCGCCATAAATCGCTAATTTGGGCTGAAGTACAGCCTAAAAGTGCTGTTTTGCAGGCGATTTTGCCAATTTTTCTTTCTGAAATTGTAAAAAATTGTAAAAATTTGCTCAAAAATTTACTTGCCAGAAAAATCGGAGGGGGGGGGCGGCGAAATTGTCTCGGGGGGGGGTCCCCATATGCCTAAAGAGCAAATGCCGCCCAGTGCTGTTACGCTCGGTGTAGGTATGGCAACATCAAGAGGTAGGAAGAAAAACAATTCAAACTTTATGTAGTCTATGTATGCAACATAGAATACTAAGCATAACCCCTTCCGTAAGACTACCGAACTCAACACTCTCTGCCTTTCATACATGTAACAAGTCCGAGGCCGGCGTGGGCGGAGGGGGGCGGGGTTACCCTCAGGTGGGGGGTCGAGTGTTGGGGCTTTGCCAAGAGGGGTCCAAAATTTAAAAAGCTCAGCAACGATGGAAATGCGTTTTTGGCTCGTTTTTTCAGTAAGGAGGCTAAAAATCGCTATTTTAAGCTGCCAAACAGCGTTTTAGAGCTAAAAACAAGCAAAAAGGGTTCCAAAAACATCGATTTCTGTTAAATATCAGCAGTGGAAACGTAAAATTCGGTTTCCAACGGCTTTGCAAGCTAATTTTAAGCTCAAAAGTAGATATTTCCGAGCCAGTTTGTTAGTACTGGAGCCACTACCAGTACTTGCACTAAACTGTCTGGGGGTCAGGGTGGGTTTGCCCTTTCTAGCAAGGGGTAACCCTCCAAGCCCCCTAGTACATGTATGCTGCCTTTGCTGTTGAAAAGGCTATAATTTTAGCTCCTGCAGTCGGTGCCTCCCCTCTGGCAGCTAAACCACCTCCTGCACCTGCTCCGTTGCCTGCAGAAGTTCCACCCCCTCAACCTCCA
Organism: Sabatieria punctata; assembly: GCA_030248155.1. Taxonomy (NCBI): domain Eukaryota; kingdom Metazoa; phylum Nematoda; class Chromadorea; order Araeolaimida; family Comesomatidae; genus Sabatieria; species Sabatieria punctata. Next base: position 35,104 of record JASANB010006033.1, on the reverse strand, counting down.
ATTGCACCCCCTCCCCCACCAGCTGCCTTGCCCGCGGAGATTCCACCCCCTCCTGCGCCTGCTCCATTGCCTGCCGAAATTCCACCTCCTCCGCCTCCAATTGCACCCCCTCCTCCACCTGAACCATTGCCTGCCGAAATTCCACCCCCTCCGCCTCCTGTCCGACCCCCTCCACCACTTCCAGGCACAGATGACATAAGCATTGATGGGTTGCCTTGTGCTGAAGCCCGTCAGAAGCGTTTGAAACTGGTCCAATTCATTCCTGACCTTCCAGTTCCAGGTTGTTCGGATGATGGTAAATTAATTCTCACTTTAACAGTGTGAATTTGCACTAACGACGCTCCATTTCAGGAAAATACGCTCTAGTGCAGTGTGCCGGGCCTACGATTTGTTACTGTGCCTTCCCTGATACTGGCAAGGAAATCCCTGGAACACTTTTAGGGCCAGTTGGGCCAGCACCCATTCCCATTTTGAATGAAAGATGTCCGAAGGAACTGGAAAAATACACTGGTGAACCTCTGCCACCTGCCCCTCAAGAGATACCTCCAAGACCACCCCCTCAGGTATTGCCACCTGCACCAATAGCGCCTCCCCCGGTACCTCAGGTACTACCACCTGCACCAATAGCGCCTCCCCCGGTACCTCAGGTACTACCCCCTGCACCAATAGCGCCACCCCCGGTACCTCAGGCATTGCCCCCTGCACCAATAGCGCCACCCCCGGTACCTCAGGCATTGCCCCCTGCACCAATAGCGCCACCCCCGGTACCTCAGGCATTGCCCCCTGCACCTCAACAACCACCTCCACCAGTACCAGCACCAGTACCCCAGGAAGTTCCCCCGCCACCAGTTGCTCCACCTCAAATTGATCCTGAACCGCCGCTACCGGAGATCATAATAGAGCCTCCACAAATCCCACACGGTGGTGACCCCGACACAACTGGTCTGTCTTGTCCAGAGGCTCGTCAGAAGCGACTGGATCTGGCTCCCTTCTTTGGAGATCTGCCTGTTCCCTCCTGCACAGATGACGGTAGGTAGAGTGAACATGGTCTCTTTTCACTTTGATGGTTGCGTTCTGCACCGGTAGAAACAAACGATTTTTCCGTTCAGCTCACCTGAACCGGAAATTTTGCACAACCCTTGCTAGTCAACAAGCTGACATTTTTTAACGCAAATTTGTCTGCCGCTACAGTACAGTTTCAACAAAAGAAGATCTAGACCAATTTACAACCTTCCCGCTTGGGTGTGGGTTAGCATGCCTTTTTCAGCTTCCATAAGCGGCCAACAAGTGTACCAATTATGTAGCAGCTAAACAAATTGGTATCTGATTGCCTTTACACTCAACTTAGGCTTTTACACCTAGCCCAGCTCCAAGGTTTTGATGAAAAATCAGCTTAGCTTTTGCACTTGTTATGAACACAAACGGTTCATAGAATTCCCTTGATATAAACATATTTTGCACTATTTTTTTGGTTAGTTTAGCATATTTTGACTATTTCGCTACTGTAGGAAAGGAAAGTTTCTTTCACCACCGCGAATTTCGAAGCAGTCTTTCAATGCTTCCTTAACTTAAACTTTGGTTTAATATTTATTACATTCATCTAAAAACTGAAAGTGAGCCTAGATATGGAATTAAAAATGATATTTTTAGTTTTGTATCGGATAGAAATGAAGTAAGCAAATAAATATAGAATGTGACACGTTTATTCAAAACGAAAAGCAAATTGTGTGGTGCTACTGTACATGTACACTGCATCTTTACGTTACTTTACGTTAGCTTAACTTACTTTTCGTAATGTAAAATGCAACTGAACCATATCCTACAAGGCTCTAGTTCCAATTTCGATTATTTCCTGGTTGATTTTAATGAAAAGTAAAAATTTGCTACATAATAGTGAGCGCAAAGCTGTAGCTTTGAAACTGAACTGAATCACCACGGTAGGCTGGGCCGGGCCGGGCCAACAGCAATTTTGAGCCCGGCGGGCCGGGCTGACACACTTTTCACCGGGCTGGGTAGGGCGACCGTGCACATCTCTAGGGTGACCCACCCTAAGCCCCTGCCGCATGTATATTGTAGACAGAACTATTTGCAGGTAAATTCGAGTCAGTGCAATGTTACTGGCCGGCCACCTGTTACTGTGTCAACCAGGAAACTGGTGAAGCCATCGAAGGCACACACAGATCGAACTTCAGAGGTGGACCACCGACCGAGGAGGTCAGGAAAATCTGTGAGGGTCTGAACGGCGGGGGACCACCAGTTGACACCGAATCCTGCACTTACCAGAGAGAAAACGCCCTCCCGCCCGGTGCCCAGCCGTTGGTAGGTGCCTATATCCCTCAGTGCAAGCCAGATGGAAGCTGGGAACCCCGTCAATGTCATGGTTCGACCGGCTATTGCTGGTGTGTGGATGAGAAAGGAAAAGAGGTGGATGGTACTAGAATAGGACCAGGCAACCCGTCACCAAACTGTGAACAGATTGTCATAGCTGGAATCGCCCCTCCTCCTCCTCCTCCTCCTCCTCCGCCACCTCCTGCTCCTGCTGGACAACAAGTTAGGCAACAGACTGGACCGTACGAGGGCAAAGGGCAGTAGAAATTAATTACAAATAAGTTATGTGTTAAGCTTGCTCCTAGATTTTCTGTTTGTGTTTACCATTTTTTGTAAGTAAATTTTGACCTTGTCGCTTTGTGAGCCGTTTCGCACCGGTGCGTGCAAGAATGTGCTTTTCATCATCCAAACTCACATCGTGTGTGATTGCCAAACAAGTAACGATCGAAGGAGATGAGGTTGGGCAGCCTTAGATTGCCGAGTGTCGTGACTACGCCAAAATTCGGGGGTAGCATAGATCGCAGAAAAGTCGCTAAAAAGGCAGAATTGGCCTAAAAATCCATTCGTAATTCTGCTGTCTGTAGTTTGTACAGATTGTAAAATATTGTCCCAAATATATTGCGCACCGAAACAAACGGAGGGAGTAGAAATATCGTCCGTCTTAGGGGTGACTGTCTGGTCTGGTGTTTGTAGCCTTGCCGGTTCGGCGGCACAGCTACTACCACCAAGCAGTGGGGGGTCCCGGGATCCCCTAGACCCCACTGGTTTTATAATACTTTTCAAATGCGTTGAAATATATTCCCAATCCTTTCTGCATGTTTTGATTGGAAAAAACTCAGGAAAGGTGGATTGAACATAATTTCCAAAGACTTGCTACTTCAATGACATTATCACAGCAAACTACCACTACTGTACCAAATTCATACCAACCAAACTCAAACTGAATTCGCAAGTACTATACCATACCATATCGAATTCAAATCGCCAACTTTATACTATACCATACCATTTGAAATTCGAAGTTTGAATTTGGTAGGCATCCCTGGATGTAAGAAGTTCCACGTCATTCACAAGCTGCCGACTAGCTAGTGAAGTTCAAAATTGAATCACATTAACATACATCATCTATGTGTTACACTAACAGACAAAATGCGCGGTCGCGCTGTATAAATTGAAATGGTGGCCTTGTTTAAAAAGCAATACTAGTTGCGGTAATAGAGTGCGACAATCTCTTCAAAAAAGATATGATGTTAGTTAGAGAAAATTAAGCTGAAACAAAGTTCAGTGGAGAATTGCAGAAACTTTGCTTAGCAAACATTCGGAACACAGGTTTCACTGTTCGTTAACTGCTGAACTTTTAACCATCGTCAAAATGTGCAAGGTCAGGCAAAAAAGCCGCCAACAGAGTAAACTATTACAGGCGATTTTAGAAGACGCAAGTATTTTTGAAAGTTCTACAAACACAGTGACCTATTTGCAAGTAGGTAATCATCTGACCTAACTGTCTTTATGGTTCTTTTTTAGAAGAAAACCTTAATTTAAAAGTGTCAGCAACAGTCTTTCTCCTTTAGTGCAACCATGTTCTGCGCGCGTCTTGCGGTAGTTACTTGTTGTTTACTTGCCAGCGTTTTTTGCCAGCTTGGTACTGAGTTGAAGTTTTGTCCAAATCCACCAGTAATTAATCAAAACTTTTTTTAGCCGAAGACCAGCACGAATTTTGCTGCTATTGGGCAGGCAATAATGAATGCCAGAGCAACCCTCAGTTTATGCGCACCAATTGTCAAAAGTCGTGTGGAACTTCTGCCTGCGACCGTAGGCACTGCTGCTAGCTTTCTGTAGTTTACAACAACTACCTTTTATAGCACTTAATGTCTACAAGTGCGAGGTGAAATTGAATATTGGCGACTGTCCGTACAAACTGAAGTCAAACGTCAGCTACTCAGTGCCAACTTTGATGAGCTTGTTCAAGAAGACCGGTAGGAACGCTCCTCGAGAGAGCGGCCAATCTTTCTCTTCCGATCACAAGCTGGAAGTTCTGCCCAGAAAGTACGCCGAAAAGCCACTAGAGGACGGACCAGAGAAGGTTGTTGATGTCGCCAAACCTGGTATAATTACTTTCCACTTTTCTTACAACTTGTAATCGAGGTTTCCTTGCTTCTTCAGTTCTTCCTGTTGAGCAAACCACAACCACAACCACAACAACAACAGTGCAGCCCGAAACGAGAGCAGTGACAAAGCCTGCAAAGCAAAGCTTGACATGCAATCAAGAACGTGACAAACGTCTCAAACTACGTGCTGTTATTCCCGAACTAGATGTGCCCTCCTGCACTGAGGATGGTAGGTACTGTACGAGCTGTTTTCACTATCAACAGAACAGCTCCGAGATGGATATACAGTATAGATAAAAAAAACATGTCCCATCGCTTTTTCGGCCTTCACTCAAACGTTTCGTTCTCAGCCATTTCTTTACCGATTTGGCTCAAATTTTCAGCAAAAATTAACAGCATGGTTGGCTAAATATTCTGCAAGTGTGGTGCCAAAATTCCGACTCATACTGGTTTTATGACCCGAAAACTAGGAATGAGGGTGGTCCACGCAAATTTAATTTTTTTCGGTAATACAAGGAGTACAGGCCTGAAACTTGCAGGAATGATTGGTGTTGCTATTGGGCATAACATACTAAGCGGGCAGCCCTGTAGCTCAAAGGGCACTAAAATGGGGGAATTTCAAAAACATGAGTGAAAATCCCATAGTTAAGAAATCTGCACCTATGAGAATCAAAGCACTGAATCTGTTGTTAATCAACACAGATTGTAGCAGGAAGTTCGACAAATAAATGAACCTGATATTTAAGCTCTGTTCCACACCACAGTAACCATCCCTGCAGCGTTTTTTGAAAATTGAAAATCTTTAGAATCGTGATTTTGCCGGTTTTACGAAGAAAAGTCATATTTCGTCATGTTTTTGAAATTCCCCCATTCTAGTGCCCTTTGAGCTACAGGGCTGCCCGCTTAGTATGTTATGCCCAATAGCAACACCAATCATTCCTGCAAGTTTCAGGCCTGTACTCCTTGTATTACCGAAAAAAATTAAATTTGCGTGGACCACCCTCATTCCTAGTTTTCGGGTCATAAAACCAGTATGAGTCGGAATTTTGGCACTAAACTTGCAGAATATTTAGCCAACCATTTTGTTAATTTTTGCTGAAAATTTGAGCCAAATCGGTAAAGAGGTGACTGAGAACGAAACGTTTGAGTGAAGGCCGAAAAAGCGATGGGACATTTTTTTTTATCTATACTGTATTTCCGAAAAATACCTCGGCCTGTTTATTCCTTTTTTTTTCAAAATCGCGGAAAAACTCCAGCTGAAGTTCTGAGCCTGGTTTTTTTATTCCTAACGCTGTTTATCGCCTTCCTGGGTATTTTCAGAACAGAAATAAATCTAAGAAATAACATAGATATAAATCACGAAACAGTCCCTGACAGGCTCCATCAATAAACGCCATATGCAAATTTTCTTACAGCAGTCGGCCTTTTTGCTTTAGAATGCCAAATTTAGTCTTTTCTCTTGTTTTTCTAACAGTTTCGAGTCAGTCTGGCCATCGCAAAAGTCCATTTTTTAACTGAAAAAGGACATAAAAGCTATTTTTAGCTTGAGTTTTTCCACGATTTATGTTTTTTTCGACCCTTAAGAAAAAAACACCGGAAAAGCACACCTCACATCCTTGGAACAGCTCGATTTAAAAATGATTACTCTCAGGAAAATACGATGTGCTGCAATGTCCCTGGCCAACGGTGTGTCGTTGTGTGCACCCTGAGTCTGGTAAAACCATTCCCGGAACAACTATGGTCGGTACCGGCACTGCACCAATGGCTACAATGAAAATTCGCTGTCCAGAAGAACTGGCTAAGCTGCTTGCCAAGCAAGAGCCTAAAAATTCGCCAGAACCAGAACCTCAGAACACGCCTGAACCCGAACCACAGATTTCTTCCGAACCGGAACCAAAGACCGAGCCTAAACCGGAACCGAAACCTGAGCCTAAACCACGCCAACCTGCCAAATCTCTAGTCCCTCACGATGGTGACCCAGACATAACCGGACTGTCGTGTGGTGAAGCCCAGCAGAAAAGACTTGACTTGGCACCCTTCATTGGAGGCTTGATGGTGCCGGTTTGCACTGAAGACGGTAGACAGTTTGCCTTTAAAGCACACTTTTCCTAATACTTTTACCAACTCCATTTCAGGCAAGTATAGGCCGGTGCAGTGTTCCTGGCCAAGGACCTGCTACTGCGTTAGCCCTGATACAGGCGAGGTTATTCCCGGCACGAGCAGATCATACCCCAGAGGACCGATCGGAGAAGAAGTCTGGAATTTCTGTCAACCTCACCAGCCGTGATGTTTTGATTGCAGAAAATTCTGTTAAATTATTCCACCGGCCAGTGTGTAAAATCTAGTTTCCCAACTGTCGAGGCAGTTTAAATCGTCGCTCGGCCAGTTGAAGGTCGGACGGACGATCTCAATGACAACAAGAAGACGGAAATCTATTAAAAAACCACTCTTAACACGGTGACCCATAAAGATCGTAACGGGCCATAAGACCCTATTGAATTCGTCTGCTCAAACCCGTTCGATTTTTCCACATTATGTTTCCGCTACTTTTTACGCTATTTTCATTAATTGCTGTCATCGGCTACGCTCAAGTTGGTTAGTGTTTTCTTTGTTTACAAATTGTTTTGCTCCATAAACCTCATAAACCAGAATAGGTAGCTAACCACGCAACCGAAAAATGGTTTTTTGCATGTGTTTGAAATTCTCCGATTTTAGGGTCCTCTCTGAGCTACTTAGCTGCCTGGTCAGTATGTTATCTCCAACGGAAATACTAGTCATTGCTGCAAGTTTTAAATCCCTGCTGCTTGAATCACCTAAAAGTTCCGTGAAACGCACCCTGATTATTTGTTTTTGACTCATAAGACAAGCACGACTCGAAATTTTCGTACCTAGCCGACCTACACAATATAGGCAGTTGTTTTGTTAATTTTTGATGAAGTTTTGAATCAATTCAATGAACTAATACTGACAGTGAACAGAACGTGCAAGAGAAGGCCAAAAAAGCGATGGGGCACATTTTTATCTATACCGGGTTTTTCCAAAAATAAGCCACCCCCACAAAAAATAAACCCACCTGGGATTATTTTAGGTTTACCTTTCCGTAAATAAGCCCCATGTTTCGACATTTTGTGTGTCTGGATCGCGTAAATATTATTATGTTATGTTATTTGTACGTACGATCACAATTCATTGACAAACAGCGTTGAAAGATTGCATTTACATTATTGTACCTCTCTTTTATTGCATTTGACCGAAAACGGTGGGAAAATGAAGTTTCCATTTAAAAAAGCCCGTGGGCTTATTTTCGGTTTGATTGTGGAGGGCATACATGTAGCTGGGTTTTCGGCTGGGGGGGAATTTTTCTGATCCAAAATAGGGTTTCAGGGCTATGCCCAAAGGGGGTTTCAGCGACCTTTTTTTGGTGTCCAAAAGTGGGTTTCAGCGACCTTTTTTTGGGCTCAAAACAGGGTTTTGAGTACAGTTGGTAGGTATACCTGAACCTGAACCTGAAACCTGGGTATTAACCTGAAAATTGTGAACCTGAACCTGAACCTGAACCTACTTGAAAATAAAAGTACTTATCTGACACCTACTAGGTCGGTACCTACTTTTCAGGTTTTTCTTGTCTTGAACTTGCCGGTACAAGTGGCACGTACTGTCAACTTTTGAAATTGGTTAGATCAGATATTGCTTCACGCTCTACAGTTTTGTTCTTAAAAATGGTGTGCGTGAAGCGTCTGACAAAACAAGACAAACTCTATCGCCCGAGTAACACAAACCCATCGGAGCGACAGGCCACGAGTTGCCATATTTGACATACGTATTACGTAGCCTAACTAAATAACAAATGCTGCGGCAAATTTTGCATAATGTCTAATGCACATTAACTGCATCTACAGTACGTGTACTGTAACTTAAAAATGAAGGCGATTATAGGGAAAAGCCCCATCCGGAAATTGCCTTTATGAACAGGGATGCCTACCACCAAATTCAAAGTTTGAATTTGATATGGTATGGTACAGTATAAAGTTTGCGATTTGAATTCGATATGGTATGGTATAGTACTAGATAATTCAGTTTGAATTTGGTTGGTATGATTTTGGTATGAATTTGGTACAGTAGTGGTAGTTTGCTGTGATAATGTCATAGAAGCCTTTGGAAATTATGCTCAATCCACCTTTCTTGAGTTTTTTAGAATCAAAACATGCAGAAAGGATTGGGAATATATTTTAACGCATCTGAAAAGTGTTATAAATATAGCCAACAAGCTAGTGACTTACTTGACTTATTTCTCTTGCCACTTGGGCGTGGCGTGGAGGAACAAGCTAGTACTAAAATGAAAAGACCTTACCAAAATCATAATTCTAGTACTAAAATTATCTGGCAAAGGCGTTTGATTTTTGTATGGTATGGTATGGTATAGTATAGAAGGAGCTGTTTTGAATTTGGTCTGGTATGGTACTAGTACTAAATTCAAAGATTGATTTTAGTACTAGTACAATTTTGGTATGGTAGGCATCCCTGTTTATGAAAGCTTGTCTTCCTCTATGCCTAAGCCTAAGCTTTAGTTTGTTTGTTGATTGAACGTAGTAGAAGCCTGAGCCATAACTTAATGCTGGAACTTAGAGTTTGAAATGAACGTTCGTGGAGTGCGTTTCCTACTACAATGGCGATCGGTCCGTCGTACCACAAAAATTGTCTTGCGTTTTTCTCGTTTTAGTCGAAATGTTGGTTTGTAAACTTCGATTGCTTTGAACATGGATCGCTTTCTTAAGAAAAGGAACAGGAGCGATATTGATTTAGCTCACAGCCGAAAAATTGTCTTTATTTGAAAATACCTGAACCTGAACCTGACACCTGGGTACTTTTGAAAAATGTACCTGAACCTGAACCTGAACCTGAAATTGGATTTTAGAGATACTTGAACCTGGACTTACCTGAAATTTGGTGGTACCTACCAACTGTAGTTTTGAGGACTAAAAATGAGGTTAAAATCCTGTCTGAAGTGCAAAAATTCCGTTTAAAACCCTATTTTTGCTGTAAAACGTGGAAAAAACCTTATTTTTTATTTAAAATGTGCAAAAAAAGCTAATTTTGCTTTAAAACGTGCAAAAAAACCATTTTGTTCGACATAATACAGTTATAATGCATTTCTGGAACCTTCTTTAGAGATTTTTAAACCCAAATTAGGGTTCCAGAACCCTATTTTGGGCCTCCAGAAACCCAAATTAGGGTTCTGGAACCCTATTTAGGGTTTCAGTAACTCAAATTAGGGTTCCGGAACCCTATTTCTGCCCTCCAGAAACCCAAATTAGGGTTCCAGAACCCTATTTAGGGTTTCAGTAACCCAAATTAGGGTTCCGGAACCCTATTTCGGCCCTCCAGAAACCCAAATTAGGGTTCTGGAACCCAATTTAGAGTTTCAGTAACCCAAATTAGGGTTTCAGTAACCCAAAATAGGGTTCCGGAACCCTATTTAGGGTTTCAGTAACCGAAATTAGGGTTTCAGTAACCCAAATTAGGGTTCCGGAACCCTATTTAGGGTTTCAGTAACCGAAATTAGGGTTTCAGTAACCGAAATTAGGGTTTCAGTAACCCAAATTAGGGTTTCAGTAACCCAAATTAGGGTTTCAGTAACCCAAATTAGGGTTCCGGAACCCTATTTAGGGTTTCAGTAACCCAAAAACAGGGTTTCGGAACCCTATTTAGGGTTTCTGAAACCCAAAACAGGGTTCCGGAACCCTATTTAGGGTTTTTGAAACCCAAACTAGGGCTCCGGAACCCAAGTTGGGTTTCTGAAACCCTAATCAGGGCTTCTGGAACCGTGTTTGCAGGTTTACAAACCCAATATAGGGTTTCAAAAAATTCCCCCCCCCAGAATCCGGCTGGGGGGGGGAATTTTCTCCGAAAATCGGGCCTGGGGGGAAATACCCCCCATTCCCCCCCAACTACATGTATGGTGGAGGGCCAAAAAGGTCTCAAAACTTAAAACAAGTCCATGAGCTAATTTGCGGAAAAACCCGTCACATTAACTGAAATTATAGAACTGATATGAAAATGCGTAAACAAAGCAATAGCCTAACAGTATTTAAAGACCTCACTTCACTCAAAGCGAAACAAAGCCAACATACAGTAGATAGATAGCAGATCTGTCTCAGTCTGTTGTATCTTATTTTTAGCAGAAGATCAACATGAATTCTGCTGTTATTGGGCCGGCAACTTCGAGTGTGATAACAACCCGCAGTTCATGCGAACCATGTGTCGACATTCATGTGGAACGTCAAACTGCGATCGTAAATTACGAAAATTCTGCATCACCCCTACAGAAAATCTATTTTAGCTTCCAATGTTCGACTATGCAAGGTTAAGTTAAACATAGAGGGTTGCCCTTATATGCTCAGCGACAGAAAAGTATGGTCTATGAAAGATTTAGAAAAATATTTCAAAAAGAAAAATGCGGACCCTAGTAGCGAGTCACTTGAAAATTCCGTCCAAGCTGAGGATGAAAAGAAAGATGAAATCAGTGGTAAAACCCTTTCAGCTATTGAGACCATAAACTCTACATTTCAAGCTTTCTAGAAACGTGTGCTGAAGCTCGCAAGAAAGCTCTAGAAGCGAAACTGAGCTCAGATCGCTACGTTCCTAACTGTCTGTCAAATGGTATACAACAATAGCTTTATAAGTTTGATTTGATTAACAATCTTTTGACCATTCTTCAGGACAGTATGCACCAGTACAATGTCCCGCCCCTTCAGTCTGCTACTGTGCTGACCCTGAAACAGGAGGCCCAATTGCCGGTACAGTGACGAGACGCAACGGACCACCACCGTTTCCAATCTTAGCTGAGGACTGTCCGAACTCGAAGAAATATGAAGATTCAGAACCATTCAGCAGCTCATTGCATCAAAATAGAATTAAGGCTCACGGTTACAAAGCAGTTAATGATTTACTCCGATAAAAATTCGAGTGGAGTACACCAAAATCTGCATAAATTATCAGCCTACCCATTTGTATGTTTCTGCGATTCAGGCTTTATAAAGTGCTTCTGATGCTTGTTTGTTTGTTTGTAAAAGTTTATTCCATGTAAAACATGAAACAGGACGGCAGTCGCTCGTAGGAGCCCTTCAACCTGCCAGCCCTTTGTTAGTACGTAGACAGTGTTAAGACATTGACATACAGAAAGAACCAGTCGTACGGCAACTAAACATCAACTGTAAGAACTAAGGGTGGAACTACAGAAGAAGCTAACAACCGCTGAAACAAATTATCACTCTGCACACACTTACGGTAATTGGCATAGTCATGTTCAACCTCAACAGCAGATAGAGCATTCCATAGTCTAATGCATTGGTTCAGACAAGACATCCGCGAGCGTTCTAATCTACAAACCGGCATAAAAAGTGTCTTAGAGTGCCTGACGCGTCGGCTAACAGCATTGTGTTGCAAAATCAAAGTACCAGCAGGCACGTGTCGCATATTGTACACATACTTGTACATTAAACTCAGACGGCATTCGCAGATGACACGGTAAAACGGTTTGAGCTTAAGCTCACCGAGAAGCACATCATAAGGCTTACTAAAATTGATGGCAATAAGCTTACAGGCCAATTTTTGTACTCTTTCCAGGATAATCATGTCACGCTTACAATATGGGTAGCAGAGCGGCATTCCATACAAAAGCATTGAGCGAACAAGAGTAAGGTAGAGCATCCAAAATATCGGCTGGGACACAAATCCCCGAACGGTCCTGAACAAGCAGCCCAGAGTGGATCTAGCCTTGGAAACCCTATGTTGTGTGTGAACAGCATAGGTGAGACCAGGGTCCAGCTCCACCCCAAGGTACTTGTGCAGGTAAGTACGCTGAATTGGTGCCCCGTGCAGAACAAGTTCGCAACTGAGACTAACAGGAGTTGGAGAGACAGACATGAGCACATCCCGGGTTTTGTTGGTGTTTAATTGTAGTGAAATGGTAGAAAAATACCCGGCAATCCCATCAATGTCTTTCTGTAGTTCGGTTTCGGCAGTGGGCGTGTTGAGGGGCTTCACCAAGGCCAGATCGTCTGCAAAGAGCATAATTTCAGCCCCCGCAGACAACCTGACCTCAGCGATGCCGTTCACAAACGCTATGAAAAGTAAGAGGGCCAAGGATGGACCCCTGGCCAATTCCACTAATCTGATTGTCAAAATGGCTCTGATTAAACTATGGCCATTAGGCTGACGTTTGGTAGTGACGGAACGGAAGCATGAAAATGGTGAAATGGCCCTGGTAGAAAACGTACGTGGTCATAGTATTATGGGCAACGTTTTTGATAATTCGGGCTACAACTACGAAAATATGCTAGAACGGCCGATAGCATGACCGGATATAACAATTTACCAGTTGATTTCATGAAAAATTTGAAAAACGCGATTTCTAAACACCCGCCTGCGAAGAACTTTTTTATGGCGCAGTTGGTACCATATTTAGTTATGGGCGCTAGATTTGAATAATTCGCGCTACAACAAAAATTTTACGTCAAAACGGCTAGCTCACTAAAAAACTACACAGGTACATGTAGGTAAGTTAGGCCTACAGTAGTGATGTAAAAAATTAATTTAATTGTAATTGACATTCGCATAATTGGCCCGTTTTTAATTTCAATTCAATTAATTTAATTTAATTGAAATTCAAAAGTTGGGCCATAATTTAATTGTAGTTGAATTGAAATTCGCCTGGAATTTCAATTATATTTTCAATTATTTCCTGTTGTGAATGTAAGGAAATACGTAAGTATTAGAGAGTATTAGAGTATTAAGGAATGACTTCAAACAAAACCTACATAAGGTTTGTCACCTCTTTATCACTGACCTCAGATGGATTGTGCAGGCGGGGCCGTAGCCCCTGTGTTCGGCCACACTACGCGCCCACCACGCACACCCATATCATCCTGCCTTTCCTTCGCTGCCTTCGCTACTAGCGGCACACATACTTGGTGTCAGTCTGGGCGGGTCTCAGTGTAGCTGTCCCCGTTCCCGTATGTCCCAAACTCCCAACACATGTGTGGTTGGTTTGCTATTGTAGCTTATGTGCTTAGACAGCTCCAGTCGGTTTCCATTTACCTACTCGCTGTCACCAGCTTTCGGTGGCCTGGGTTGGGCCTTGTGCCAACGACCAACTTTTTGCGGCAAGAAAATTGCCCCGCTGAGTGGATGAACGCACGACCACGCGCACAGTGACTTTGCGGCCTAAACCACTACACACTATGCCGGCTACTACTGACCTCACTTTGTTTTGTAACGTTTTATGATCTCCTTTTTATTTCGTAGTTCATAAAAGTCAAAACAGCGACTTTTTTATTTATAGTGGGAATACACCCCCCCCCCTTTTTTTGGCGAAGGCACCTAGGAAGTGATGTTGTTCAAAAATGCTGAAAACCTTTAGATTATGTACTGATATATAATAATGAACTAACTGTAAATTCCCCCCAGAAAGCCATTTTATGTGTTTTTAAAAGGCAGCTCTTTAAAATTTTTTCGGCTGTTTGGGCAGCACGCTAACCAGGTGTCTCTAAGCTTTTACATGGACATTTTTCGAAGTCATGGGTCACTGTCACTGTCTTTTAAAAGCAAAAATACAACAGTTTTCAAAAAATTGAAAAAATAATTGAAAAAAATTGCATAGTTGAAATTTTCCAAAGTTCCATAATTTAATTGAAAATATAATTGTAATTGAAAATAATGGAAAACTATTTCAATTAATTTAAATTAATTTGATTGAAATTAAAAACTGAGACCATAATTTAATTGTAATTGATTTGAAATTCAAGTTCCATAATTTTACATCACTAGCCTACAGTAGCTAAATAAACTACAGCAGTCTTGCAGGCTGTGACTGAATTCGCATCCCAATCGTTGCTGACTTAACGTAAAACCAGTCATTTTTGTAAATTGATAAACTGCAGAGTTGTTGGTTAAGTACATACAATGCAGGTCAGTTTTGTTTTGTGTTGTTTCAGTAATCTGATAGTATGTGTTTTAGCTGTGGAGCTTGAGTGTCCTCCTCTTATCCAGCGGTGCATTGCTCACTCAAGCATACACTTCCAGTCGGTGCAAAGTGCTGTGTCTCGCTTGCAATTGCCCAGACATCTGCCTGACCAAGTGTTCATCAGGTGCGTCATGTGTTCTACTGTAAAACTTCTATAAAAGCACACGCTCCAATAGTAGCGCCCTTCTAATAATAGCGCTCCCATGCGCACTACTGCGTATCAACACTTTGTACGTGGTTCCAATGTACTGTCTCTTTGAGACAATTTTCATTTATTAAGCTTGCAAACATTAGTCAGACTAAAACTGATATAAAGATTTCTTGTGTATAAGACAAAAATACACTGTATTTTCAGAAAAATGAGGATACTTGAGATGGCCAATGTAACATTGAAATAATTAACGCGCACGCTTTATACAAGCACCCTCAAAAGCAATCACGATAAAATAATAACGCAGCGCTATTATTAGAAGTTTTAGGGTATCTTTCTTCTCACAGTATATTTTCAGTCACAAATGACACCAGTCAGTGTCAGCAACAGTGTTGTGGTGCCAAATGTGTCAAACGCAAGCGACGGCAGCTGGGAAGGTTCCGTCACTTTCTCTCCAGCAGTCTAGCATCAGCCACTGACCTTTTTACTCCATCAAAAGCAAGCAAATTGGCCGAGAAAGCAGAACAAGCAAGCAGAGAGGCAGAACGTCTAGCCGAGCATTCATTTGCCAGCTTTGAAGACGTAGAGAAAGCCCACCGGTATGCACTGAAGCGCGTGGAGAAAGAGGCCAACTACAAGCAAGGTCTGGTCGCTGACTATGTTGCCAGAGCAGACAAGGCAGAGCAAGTGAGAGCAGCAGACACCGCAGCAAAGATGCAATCAAAAGCCATCGATGCTCAGCAAAAAGCCAATCTGGCTGTGGAGAAGTTTGCTGAGCAGCAAAAGCGAGACGTAGAACGGCTCGGACGAGTAACTGAAAATGCAGAGACGGCTGCAAAGCAAAGCTACCAGGAGGCACTCGCCCAGCAAATGACCAAGCCGCTTTCAGCACTGGCAAACAAAGCAGCAGAAGGAGCTGCCAAAAGCGCAGATGAGGCAGTGAAGAGCGCTGAGCAGCAAAAAGAATTGGCTTCCAAGTACGCAAAACTGATGCAGCAAACTGCAGAGGAGGCAGAAGAGGATGCGATGGAGCTCGTGAATAGCAAAGCAAGTGAGGCTGTGATAGCGCGTGCAAGAGCGATGGGTTTGCTGGCCGATAGTGCTCGGCAAACCGAACTGCAGTCAATGGAACGAGTGGCCAATGTTCATGAAGAGTATGCAGGTTTCTTGAAGCAAGAACTGCAGGAACTGATTGACCAGTTCACACCAGCGCAGAGAGTGGCCAGGAAGAATCAGTTGTCTGAGTTGGAACAACAGCAGCACACCGTTGCATTGACTAGAAGACGAGAAGCAGTCAGCAATGCAGAGCAGCATGTGCACAAGTTAGAAGAAAGTGTGCAGGCCGCTGAGCAATGGAAGCAAGGTGTCAGTGGAGGTATCAGAGAGATTTATTCTGTTAGGGAATGCCCTTCCTGTTAGTTTTAGGCCCGGCCCAGTTGGACAAAGCCAGCCAGATCGTGGAAAATCTAAAGACCAGACTTATAGGAGCCAAAAATCAGTTAGAAGTGAGAACAAGCCATTTGCAGCAGTTTCAAGAAAGCTACGCCACTCGTCAGACAGAGTTGGAAGCTGCACGAAAAGAGTGGAAGGAAGCAGCAAGAAGATCGCTGGCTCATTTCTGATTGGTGGATCTCTTTTGTTGTAGTTCTCAGCTAACCAATAAACGTTACTTCTGGCATTATTGGATTAGCATTTTGTGATTTCTTGTTTGTTTGGTGGTTTTGTTTACTAGTAAAAAAATGCAGGTTTGTTTTTTAGCATTGTTGACTATAGCATTGATGGTTTGTGTTTAAATTTTTCCATTATTGCGTGTTTGTTTTGTCTAATGTCAGAGAGCTTCCAAGACGTGAACAGACCACACAACCGCCTTCCAAGATATCTCTTCGACACATTGAACCATTTTGCCACCAATGTCCTAGTTCACTAATTGTTTGTGTATACACATTTACCATACACAAAAATACACATTGTTTTTTAATCTGTATACACATTCACAAACACTACACGTTGAAAATTCCGATACAAATTACCATACGAAAAAAGTACTCAAAATGTGTATTTTTGTGTGTGTATTTGAAAAGCAAAAGTCAATAGAATTTTGAACAGAATCCTAAAATTTCGATGTTTTTGCTGCAGTAATTGTTTTTCCAATGTGTATACACATACACATACACATACACATTGAAAATGCTGATACACATTACCATACACAAACCGTACTAAAATGTGTATTTTTGTGTATATGTATTTGATCAGCTAAAGTCAATAAATTTCGAACAGAAACGTAAAAATTCTATATTTTTGCTGCAGTAATAAACAGTAGATATCCTCATAAATCCTTTAAATGGCCTAAGCAACTCGATTTCAAAGCTATCCAATGTTTCAAGCAGCAGATATTTGAGATATTTGATTTTCCAAGCATTTCTGACTGAAAATCTACCAAAAAATTTGCATTTTCAGTACAATACACATACACAAATATACACAAAAATACACATTGTTTTGTTGAATGTGTATACACAAATTACCATACACATTTGAAGGTAAATGTGTATACACATACACATACGCATACGGAAAATCCAATACCAAACAACAGTGCCATATCATCCTGCCCTTCCTTCGCTGCCTTCACTACTAGCCGCCTCACATGCTCGGTGTCAGTCTGGTCGGGTCTCAGTGGTAGCTGTCCCCGTTCCATATCCCTTACGGGCAGACCATGCACCAATTGGTGCACGCGACAATTTTTCATCACGCATTGGCCGATCAGCTTCGCACGGGTTCATCACACAAACCTCGATCAGCTTCGCAAAATTTACACCTCGATCAGCTTCGCATTTTAGCTATTCTTATCACGCGCCGGCCGCCGAAATCTTTCCATCACGCAGCGTTTTCAACGGACAAATTTAATCAGCTTCGCACGCGACCATCACGCGTTTTCCCGGCCAAAAATTTCAATTGGCTCATCGGGCATTTGGCGTCCCTGCGCGAGAGGGATATGTCCCAACACGTGTGGTTGCACATATTGTAGCTTTTAGGCGCAACGGCAGCTCCAGTCAATCCATTTACCTACTCGCTGTAACCAGCTTTAGGTGGCCTGGGTTGGGCTTTGTGTCGACGACCAACTCTTTGCGGCAAGAAACTTTCCGCGCGAGAGGATGAACGCACGATGTGGCGCACAGTGGCTTTGCGGCCTAAACCACTACACCAACTGTGCCGGCAACCGAAGCAGTTAAGAAGTTGGTGAACCAGCAGAGAAACAACATGAACAGATTGGCTGGAGTGACAGAGAAAGCAGAGCTAAAAACAACCAAAGTGAGCAAGTTGCAAACAGAGAAACAAAGAGTACGAGCCAAGATTGAGCTAGCCAAAAGCATCGGCAGAGAAAGTGGTTCAGCAGTTAGAAAGCAGACGTTGAGTAGCTGAAGAAAGAGGACTGTCAAAAAGCTGGTGAATATTGTACAACTGCTGATCGCTATGCAGCACTGTTACAAAGTTGAATCTGAAACTCTGTAAAACCCAAACTTTGCAGTTCGTCTGCTGTTGCGTAAAACTGATCTTGGAACATTTTCATGACCACAGATATAAAACATACAACATGCATTTTTGCAATGAGGTAATAACATTTTTACGTGTCTTTTTTTGCGCAAGTGCGAAAAAACAGTCATTATTAGCAGGTTTTTGATGCGTCGTTAATTCCTGTTTCACAGGCTGGTTTTAGCTGGAATGAGGCTAGCTGAGTCAGCCACATAAATTGCGAACGAGCGAAGAAAATCGATTTCGGGCCCGCCCGCAGACGGCACCACAAAACATACGAGATTAGTTTATCGCGTGTCTCGACCACTGGCAGAAGGCGTTCAAGCCAAACTGACGAGACGACGGCTGGTGTACAAAATGTCTAGCATAGGCGACACGTGTTTTGACATTGAATTTGTGCGACAGAGAATCTGTGAGAAAGTTGGAATCGATTGCGAAATTTCTACGTGGTCGGTGTCTAGTGAGGGATTGGGAGTGGGCTTTTTGTCCAGTATTTTGAGGCTGATTCTCAAATGGAAAGATGATTCTTTAGGACTGCCCAAAAGTGTGGTTATGAAGGTAAGCTTGAATGAAGAATGATCATTCATTGAATTAGGGACTAATTTAGGATTTTGGTTGTTTACCTAGTTCTTCTAGGTTCCCACTGCAACGAAGCTCAAAACTCAGATAAACAAAATGCCAACAAGTGACGAGATGAAAGTTCAATTCGAACACGACATCGACCGATTTATTCCTCGTGCTCATCAAAACGAATTCGAAATCTATTCCCTATTTGAACAAGCGCCGCCTGTGCCCATTGCTTCTGTTTATCACTGCCAATTGTTGACAACCGGTAATTCTTTTAATTTTTGCAAAACTACATTCCTTTTCCATTTTTAAAGAACAATCTGGCTTGTTGCTTATGGCAGACCTATCACAAGAATGCGTGGTCCCAAAGCGACCGTTGTCTTTGGAACAAGTCTACAGTATTATCGACTCTGTCGCTTCCCTGCACGCATTTTCGTTGCGAGACCCAGACCGGTGGCGCGGTAAGCTGGAATTCATGGATAGAAGCATAATGGGCACCTGGCCAGAGACTTTGCATTCTTTGATGGGCCGATTGGAAAAGATGAAACCAGAATTTTTCGAGGGCGTTGGTGAAAAAGTACTAAAATATCAAAGTACAAGTGCTATTTTTATGCAAAACTTTTAGATCAGCTGGTGTTTTGAGCTGGACTTTTTGTACGACAAAGTGATATTCGGCCATCGCGACACAGCCCTTCCTGAAGTGATCACGCATGGTGATCTGTTGGGCAATATGTTGTTTACCAAAAGTTCCGATGGATTAGCCGGATCCGAACTTCGATGCATAGTCGATTGGCAATCCTGTCATGCGGGGAACATCATGGAGGATCTATCCAGAATCGTAGTCTCTGGTCTCACAGCCGAAGTTAGACAAGAAAATTCCGACAAACTCTTCCAATTCTATCTGGACAAACTCAACGATAAACTGCCAAATTGCTCTGTAGACATGAAGATTGTAAGAAAATCGTATGAGCTTATACTGCCGTACACTTTGGTGTTTAATTTTATTGCTCTGGCGTTAGAACTGAGCTTGGGGGCTGTAGATGAAGATCGATTGTATCAAACCAAATGCGCAATTGATGATGTGGTGCCATTGAGGGATAGGTTTTTATGACATTCTTCTTTGTAATAGGCTTATATTGCGGGTTTCGCTTTGTTTGCTTGAAGTACCATAGGACATTTTTTCAAAGTCAAAGTTAGTCAAAGTTTACTGGCATGTTAAAACCTTACTTCACTATGCAGCGAAAAACAGGTGCCAGCATAAAACAGAACATGTTAGAGATCACAGTTAAAACCAAGTCGAATAACAATAGAAAGGAACTGATTACTATTTAAAAAACGATCAAACTGCTTATAAGACAACAAAGGGGCGTCAGGTGGTAAAGCGTTCCAAATTTTTGCCGACACAAAGAAAAAAGAACTGTCCGAGGTGGTGGTTCTGCTAATCAGATCAACGTGACAGGAATGGCAAGTGCGGGCACTGCGGCGATTAGTAGTAGATGGCAAATTAGTGGCCTCTGTGTACCGCAGCCCGTAGTAAAACTTGTAAAACAGTTTCAGACGTAATCTAGAAACAAGAAGCCACAAAGGCACAGAAGAACATCGTGATTGCCTGCTATACAAAGACAGCAACTGCTCATACGGCAAAACATAATTATTACAGTAACTCTGGGCAAAAAACCTGTGTACCCTCTCAATCTTCTTACGGGCCCAGACTGCTCGCGGATACCAAACTTCAACGGCATACAAAAGCTGAGGTAAAACAATACTGTGGTAAATACGACTCAGAACATAATTAGGAGCAGATCTGCGAAACAACCAGTTCGTAACACCAATCGATTTCTTTGCTCTAGAGGTAGCTAACTGAGTATGGTGGTTGAAAGACATACGGCGATCTATGTGAACTCCCAGATATTTGAACACTGGCACCTGTTCCAGACGAACACCATCCAGAAGCATATCGGTCTGGAGAGTAGGAGGATGGGGGTGGTAGCCGAAAACTTGAAATTTTGTTTTTAATGGATTAAGTTTTAAGGAGAGGAGGGAAAAAGTTTCATTAACCAAATCGATATCTAATTGGAGCTGCTGTTCGTCTGACATTTTTTGTTCTGATGTGTGCAACCTATATGACTAATTGTTATTCTCTATTATAGACATGTAAACTTCGTATAGCTTAGTGTTGATTGTTGATGCTCAGCTCAATGTTTTCTGGGCTTTCTGTGTCATCACCGATATCAATAAATACGTTTCGCTCTAACGTACAGTATGCATAGATTGAAACTTGAAACTTTATCGACCACTAGTTAAAACCCGACACTACTGTAGAGCAGTCACTGGGTAAGACAACGATTAAAAGTGTTCTGTCGGTTTTTTACCTCCATTCAAATCTTTCGCTCTTGGTCAGTTGGCTTAAACTTTCAGCAAAAATTAACACAACTGGCTATAAATTATACAACTTTGGTGCGAAAATTCCGATTGGTTCTACTTTTGACAAAAAAATCCTTAACTATAGTAATTATTTTTGAAATTCCTTAATTTTAGTGCCCTTTAAGCCACAGGGTTGCCTGCTTAGCTACACCAATCATTTCTGCAAGTTTCAATCAAACCCACACTCACTGAATTTACCTGAAAAATTAAATTTTCTGTGGACCACCCTGATTCTTAGTTGTTTTGGTCATAAACCAGTGACAGTTGGAATTTTCGCACATCCCCTAACTCCCCGGCCCATATCACTTGCATAATTTATAGTCAGTTGTGTTAATTTTTGCTGAAATTTTGAATCAAATCGATAACGAGACCGAGAAGGAAACTAAAAAAGCGACGGCAGAGTTTTTAATCTCTAGTACATTGTACTGTATTTGAAAGTTCCTATCCCATTCATTGGTAGTGTAGAGAGAATGCAAATTTTGTGCAAATTGCCAGTCTGTGCTCAATGCAAACACGTTCCAAGAACTTCCGGTGTGTGTGCTTCTGTTTGTTGTGCGTTGTGTTTTATGTGTTTAATTACTACCGTATCCCGTTCTTATCCTATAGTCGCAGGTTTCTGGTCGCTTTTTTCGGACATTTCACATTCTCCCAGCTCTATCATGCATATGTTCCTGAAGTTAATTGTTCATATTTAGCTCGGATTGGTAAGTTAGATTTGGCCCGTCTGACTGGAAGCTGTAAAAAGCTTGTTCAGGGGGAAATGGCGATGGAGGTAAGTGGACCTGCAACAAACTGCCAATCAATTGCATCGTGTATTCGTTTGGGGTGGGCGGGGATGTGAACTTCGAAGAAGAGCTCAATCGAAAAACCAATTTTTCCTGTCAAATCTACTCTTTCGATCCTGAAGAACGATATTCAGAACTGTTTGCCAGACCTTCTCTGTCCAATGCTCACTTTGAAGTGTGTCGGATCGGACCAAGAACAAGTTCAACTGAGAGAATTTACTCAGTGTCAGACATAATGGAACGTCTCAAGCACTCACGTGTTGACCTAATTAAGATGGATATTGAAGGTTAGATGTCGGTTTCTACAATACAATACAGGAGCCCTCAAAAGAGCAGACTCTTTCGGTTTAGTAGGTGTAGGTAGAGGGGCAATTCAGTAAACGTCAGAAATCGACTACACATATATATTAATTATATACACTACACTATACATATATTAAATAATTAACTAGGGATGCCTTTACTTTGAAAAAACAGTGCCTCCCCATGCCGATGCGTCTCTAGGGGTACTTTTATATTTGGCAAAACACAGGCCCTCTGTGGTGATAGACTGATATAGTGGTCATTGAACTCTTTAGGTGAATTATTAGGCTTTCAAATTTGGGTCAACCCCCTCAGACCCCCTTTGCCCATGTTTGAGTTTGTATAGTGGTTTAGGCCGCAAAGCCGCAGTGCACGTGGTGGGGCGTTCATCCACTCGGCGGGGCAAGTTTCTTGCCGCAAAGAGTTGGTCGTCCGTACAAAGCCCAACTCAGGCCGCCGAAAGCTGATGACAGCGAGTAGAGCTAAATGGGAACTGCCTGGGACTGGAGTTGCCTAAGCACCTAAAGCTATAACAGCAACCACGCGTGTGTTTGGAAATACGGGAAGGAGAACGACACCTACCACTGAAACCCGCCCAGACTGGCACCGAGCATGTGTGCCGGCTAGTGCGAAGGAAGGGAAGGATGTGGGTGTGTGATGGGCCCGCAGTGCGGCCTTACGCAGGACGCCCGGACAATCCATTCATCCATCCAGACTATCTCTTTGTAAAAATGTCAAACATTTTCAAGAACTACAGTGTATCTTAGAAAGATTAATTGCAGTTAGTTCAGTAAAATAGATCTGCTGTATTCTTTTTTCTATGGGCCCTGTGCACTCAGGCGATTCTAACAAGTCTACCCTTGATGCCACGTTTACTTGGCTTCTTTTCTAAAAAGGGCTGCCGCATTCACCCGCTCACAAAATTTGTTCACCTGAATAGGTAGAACTGTTCTGGGTTACAAGTCTGTACCAATTGCTGTCAGTTCAAATTCTGAATTGTTTCAGGTGCAGAATTTGACGTGATTGCCAGTATGATCGGGAAAGGGGCAGAAACTCTTCCATGTCAGTTGCTGGTTGAGATTCACCCAGAACTGGGTGTCTACGGCTATCATGCCAGTATTACTGCTGACTTGCTAAAGACCATCTCAGCAGGTGGATACTACAACTTTGCTAAAGAAATCAACCCGGCTAACCAGTTTCTATGCGAATTCAGTTTTATTCACAAATCATGTATGCGTGATTATGACATCTTTTCCGTGTCCCACCACAACTTTCCCAAATAAATTTGCTTCAACCTACACCGGTGTCTAGTTTTGTGTATTCAAATCAATCTAATTTTATTCGCACCCGATCTGGTGATAGACCAGGCACAGGCTCAGTGACCACCCATTTGGATCTTACACCGCCTTAAATGTTAGAGGAACGGTAGCAATTTATCACTTTCGGCTCTAAGCTGTTGGGTAAATTTGGTTAACGAGGAAGCACTAAGAGCATTATCAGTAGGGTTCCAACGATATATCGATATAGAAAAGTCGATATATCGACCCTTTTTCCAATATCGATATCGATATCGCGATATTTCGCATCGATAGTTTCGATATTTTTTGTGCAGAAAAGTAGGAAAAAACGAAACTGACACCAAGTTTATTTCTCTGGAACAGTAAAAAAACAGTTTTTTTCTGGGCAACTCAGAAATCGATGGTATAGTCAGAACCTAAATGTGGCATGATAGCTCTGAGAAACATCAATTTCTCGGCATTCTCAGCTTTTAGACAGCAAGCTTATGTTCTTAAATGTCTGCCTGCAGCAACACTGAAGAGCTGCTCACTCCGCACACTTGAAGCAGGAGGGCAGAAGCAGACAGCAATTTCCAGATCTAACTTATGCTGACTGGTTAAGGATTTGGCCATCACCACAACGATTATCTGATGAAGTTAAGCTTCGAGCTTTTCAGTTTAAAGTTATGCATCAAATACTTGTCACAGGCAAACTATTGCATAGGTATAGAATTGAACAAAATTCTTCATGTTATTATTGTGGTTCACATATGGATCCCACGCCCTTTTGGAATGCCCAATCGTTTCTCAGATATATGGATTCAAATGGCACAGAGGTTTCAGCAGATAGAACAAGCTGAGACAGACATTAGTCCTGCTGCAATTTTACTAGGTCACTCCAAGAAGCCAAACACTCAAAAATGGATGCGATTTGCCTTAATTCTCAAGTACATACTGTACGCCTGTAGAAGTACGAAAAGCATTCTTTCAATTGAATCTGTTTTTATCAGACTTACCGCAAAACTTAAAGTACGTTTCAAAATACCGTGCACTCTGTGTTTTTTGCGAATAACTCCTTATGGAAGCGTCGGAGCGCGTTTTGCCTCATAACCAAAGTTGTAGAGGGGCCCGAGTTCTGTACTATCGTGCAACCTAATCTGCGCAGCGTTCCCTTGAAACGCTAATTTGCGCAAGGAAAAAAAATCGGTTTTTTGTGTAATTGGGCTGAATGCGATTTTTTTAGTGAATCAGAATCTAGAGACCATGGGGATTTCAAAAATGTATTCATATTGATTCTAGGTCAAACGGTTCCAGAGATATACACTGTCAAAGTTGACCGAAAATGCCAAAAATGGCCGTTTTTGGCGATTTTCAGATTTCTGGGGGGGGGATTGAAATAACTCGGGACCAACTCAACCGATTTGGCTGAAATTCATATATATGGTGTAAAATTTAGTTTTACATCGATTGAGACACATAAGAACCCTGATACCGTAATCCCGGTTTTTCCAAGATTAGGTCATTTGATTTTTCTCTGGTTGTATGTAGTAGTTTAAGCCCTCGACTGTGGTTAAAAATGTACTTTAAAAGTGTTTTGAGTCGATCTCAGGCCTTTCTGAAGCCATTCGGGTACTGTAGTATGTGGTCCTGGCACGAAAATAACTTTTTGTCAATTTACATTGTTCCTGTGGCAAAGAAATGACCTATAGGGTAGGTACTAAGGGTTTTCATGGTCAGGGAATCCATTGCTGACATAACTATGATCACTGGAATACTGTATTTTGAGGTCCCAACACGAAAATTGTTATTTTGCGTTTATGCATGCCTAGTGCAAGGAAATGCTCTATAGAGTAGGCAATAAAGGTTTTCAGGAATCTATTTCTGACATAACCATCATGGCTGGGTTACTGTATTTTGAGGTCCCGACGAGAAAATTCTTATTTTTTGCTATTTGGGTGTTCGTGTTGCAGGAGAAAGCTGGATAAAGTAGGTAATCAAACTTATGAGTCTGTATATTCGTTCCAGGACCACAATATACAGTAATCCAGTAACATACGCTATGCCCTGAATGAATTCGTTGATGCTGAAAACCCTTAGTGCTTGTCAAGTCATCGTTTCCTTGCAACAGAAACACCCAAATAGCAAAAAATAACAATTTTCTCGTCGGGACCTCAAAATACAGTAACCCAGCGATGATGGTTATGTCAGAAATAGATTCCCCACCCCTGAAAACCTTTATTGCCTACTCTATAGAGCATTTCCTTGCACTAGGCATGCATAAACGCAAAATATCAATTTTCGTGTTGGGACCTCAAAATACAGTATTCCAGTGATTATAGTTATGTCAGCAATGGATTCCCTGACCATGAAAACCCTTAGTGCCTACTCTATAGATCATTTCTTTGCCGCAGGAACAATGTAAATTGACAAAAAGGTATTTTCGTGCCAGGACCACATACTACAGTACCTGAATGGCTTCAGGAAGGCCTGAGATCGACTCAAAACACTTTACAGTACATTTTTAACCACAGTCGAGGGCTTCAACTACTACATACAACCAGAGAAAAATCAAATGACCTAATCTTGGAAAAACCGGGATTACGGTATCAGGGTCAACTTTTCAGGGTTCTTATGTGTCTCAATCGATGTAAAACTAAATTTTACACCATATATATGAATTTCAGCCAAATCGGTTGAGTTGGTCCCGAGTTATTTCAATCCCCCCCCCAGAAATCTGAAAATCGCCAAAAACGGCCATTTTTGGCATTTTCGATCAACTTTGACGGTGTATATCTCTGGAACCGTTTGACCTAGAATCAATATGAATACATTTTTGAAATCCCCATGGTCTCTAGATTCTGATTCACTAAAAAAATCGCATTCAGCCCAACTACACAAAAAGCCGATTTTTTTTCCTTGCGCAAATTAGCGTTACAAGGGAACGCTGCGCAGATTAGGTTACACGATAGTACAGAGCTCGGGGCCCTCTACAACTTTGGTTATGAGGCAAAACGCGCTCCGACGCTTCCATAAGGAGTTATTCGCAAAAAACACAGAGTGCACGGTATTTTGAAACGTACTTTAGTATTTCTAAATATGCTTTTGACCAGAAGCAAGATAATAACATAAGGAATGTTAGACAAGAGCCATACGAATTCGAAAAATGGACGGACAGATAGTGTTGCTTCAGTTATTTCAGTTTAAAATGCCCCACCCTATCGTAACTTGTGTGTTAATTGTTTGTTGTACTGTGTGCATCCCAAAAATCTCGAACTTTGTATACTAATAATACTAATATTAACAATAAAATTTCATTAAAAAAAGAAGAAGCAGACATGGGCTAGCATTTTGGCTGAGGGGTTAGAAATTTTAAAATCCTGAGGGGGTACCGCCGGGCTGATGGGCGGTTGAAAGGATGGCAAGGAAAAAACTCGGATTTTTACTAAAGTCAAGCTTGTTGGCTTATTTGTCATTAAAATAAGTTAAAATACGCGCTCTGTCTGAGCTCATTTATGCCTAATGAGGGTAGGGCATCGGCCTGAGAGGTCAACCTTTCATTGAAGGGCTTCAGAAGGGCCACTACCTTTTCGGCGATTTTCTACTTGATTGATATCAGATCGCTGATTGCATCAAATAGTCGAATAGTAGCCTGCGCTTTCAAATTCTCAGATTTTCCTGCATTACTATAAATATCGATATCGATCGATATTGCGCTGAAAATATCGATATCGAACATCGTCGAATTTTGATATCGTCGGAACACTAATTATCAGATAATGCATTCCAAACCTCAGCCATTCTTATTGCAAAGGCATGTGTTCTACTCAAATTCTACCATTACTTTAAGCAATAAACTTGTATTTCATCAATGCTCACAAACAATGGTAGTAGAAAGCAAAGCTGATCAATGACCCTGGGATATATTTAGAATTGGAAAAGAAAATAGAACAACAAAGAAAAACAGCTGTCACACAAGGAATCGAACTATTCAATCAAGCAAAATACCAATAGAAACGATCTTTCATCTTCAGCCATATTTCAACATGTACAGCTGCGCCTAACGAAATAGCTAAAAGTACATATAACCTCGCTTCTCAACAAACCTCCCGTCAAAGACTACTTTCAACCTAAATTTGAACAAACGAAAGCATTTTGAGCATACATGGGCCGAACTTCGGCTCGACCCCCCCCAAATCGGTAGGCCCAACCCAAATTTTGACTATCAGAGTTCGTGAGGCTTTTGTATAGAAAATTCCCTGACTTTTCTATGTCTCCCTGACTTTTCAGGTGCCGCACCAACCATCATGATAGATTTTAGCTGTAGTTCTTCTGTCCAGGCAGCACTGTACATGCACAGATACTCTTAAACGTCATACAACCTGCGAGTATTGACTCGTATTTGTTCT
This sequence comes from Sabatieria punctata, assembly GCA_030248155.1. NCBI lineage: Eukaryota > Metazoa > Nematoda > Chromadorea > Araeolaimida > Comesomatidae > Sabatieria > Sabatieria punctata. The sequence goes on along the minus strand of JASANB010006033.1, from coordinate 7,194 downwards.
AACACGTCCGGCAAGGGCAACTCTCGCTCCTCAGCTATTTTAACTGCCACCGCCACGGCCAAACCCGGATGCGACTGAGTCAAACGCTTCTTTTCTCTCTCTTGTAACTGTAATCACGCAAAGCTTATTCTGTGGGACCGGTGCCAAACAACAATTGGTCCCCCTCACCAGAACAAACTAAACATGACAGGAAAAATGAAAAATACCGATAGTGTGGCATTTTATTTGTGGCTTTTACTTACAAGCTCAATACTGAGTCTTACATCAATTGGCTTTACGAACAGCGGTCGGGTTTTTATAAGAGCTGAAAAACAAACAAAAAATGACAGAAAGCGCTTCCAAAAACATGCGATTTGTCTTAAATATCAACAGTGGAGACGCCAAATTCGATTACCAAAGGCAATTTTAGCCGATTTTAAGCTGAAAATTAGAGATAATCTGAGCCAGTTTTATTACTTGTAATTTGGAGTCCATGAACTTGAGGGGATTGGGCCTTTCTAGCTGTTGATGTTGTTGTAAGTTTTTGTCCTTTCGGACTAGGAGTAGCCAACTGCTATAGAGCAGGAAGAGACAGACGGACCGGCAGTCTCCTTAACAACAACCCTCCCCCATACATGTACTAGGGGGGGTTTGGGGGGGTTACCCCCCCTGCTGGAAAGGCCAAACCCCCCCCCCTCACCCCCCCCCCCCCGAGACAGGTTAAGGGACCCCTCCCCCCGACCAAAAAATACAAGTGGTGGTAGTGGCTCCAGTATTAACAAACTGGGTCAGAAATCACTAATTTTTAGCCTAAAATTCACTTGAAAAGCCTTTGGAAACCGAATTTGGCGTTTCCACTGCTGATATTTAAGAAAAATCGGTGTTTTTGGAAGCTCTTTTTGTCATTTTTTGCTTGTTTTTAGCTTTAAAACGCTATTTGGCAGCTTAAAATAGCGATTTTTAGCGTCCTTACTGAAAAAAACGTGCTAAAAACGCATTTCTAGGCGTTTTGGAGCTTTTTTAAATTTGGGACCCCCCACCTGGGCGAAACCCCCCCCTCGACCCCCCACCTGAGGAAACCCCCCCCTACCCCCCTCCCCCCAGGTCGGCCCGGAGCTGTTACATGTATGCCCTCCCCTTTTGCAAGACAGCTAAGGTTTGGTCCCCATTATCTACTTGTCGTTGCTAACTTTCGACAGCCTGAGTTGGGCTTTGTGTCCACTACTTCCCATCGCCTCAGCGCTTCGAGCCCACAAACACACCGCTTCCACCGGTGCCGGTATCGGCACATTCACTTCTTTTCCTGTCATGATTAGTTTGGTTTACTCGGGGGAGGGGCTACCCTGTTGTATAATGGCTCTTGGTCAGTGTCAACAAAGCTGGGTGGGTAAAGCCATACATGGGCCGGGGGTATACCCTTCCCCCTCGGCCGGCCATACCCCTCCCTCCCCCACCCCCCCCTCCCGGAGGGAGGAAATTTTCGCTTATTTAAGGCAAAATAGGCGTTTTTTGGCCTTTTTTCGTGGGACCCCCCCCCCCCCCCCCCGAGGTCTCCAACCCCCCTACCTCCCCTCCGGATTTTTCCGGCCCATGTATGGGTAAAGCATAGATAAAAGCGCACCATATAAGGCACAAAGTAGGGCGCGTCGGTTTCGATCACCAGTCGATCCAGCGGACATTCTCTGACCACCTCCAGAACGCGCTCTCTGGCCCCGCTCGGCCGCACCACCAGTGGCGTGAGACCGATGTAGAGGTTAGGAAATTCAGCCAGCCACTGCTCCGCCTCCGCCATTCCGTAGGTGAAACAGTGCCTATGGATTCTGTGCTCCTTACCCACTGTCTGAAAGGTAATACAGTAATGCAGACAGTTCTTTGTACTCCCACTCCTGAGTGAGATTCGTTGCCTCAACTAAACGGGTACTAGCTATCGTCGGCATTTAACCACCGCTGTTCGCCCTTCTTGAATGAACTTGAAAGTGATTTCTGAGACAGTTTGTTAGTACTGGAACCACTACTGGTACTTTTGTTTTTCGGTCGGGCGTCCATTAATCTGTCCCGGGGGCTATTTCTAGGCGTTTTGCAGTTTTTTAAAATCTTGAACCTCCTCTGGGCGAAACACCCCCTCGGTATTCGGGCTGTTTGGAGGGCGTTCGCCCCACCCGTTTTTGTTTCGGGTGGTTCGGCGAAAACTGGCGAACACAAAAATTTCACGACGATTACAGACTTTGTGTTGGTAGGTACAACCTGTGCCATAATATGGCAGAGATGAATTGGAAGGGGTTAAGGGGCTGGGAAAGTAACTACAAATCTCCGGTACCGCCCGGCAGCTGCTTAAGACCCAGGGCTGTTTGTTTTCCGGAAAAACTCACGCCGGTTTTTTTTCGTTTTTTTTTTGCAAAAGCTACTTTTCCGAGATGACAAAAAAATTTTTTAACAATCGCTTTTTATTGCCGAATTCAACGAAACAGCGCGAGATTTATTATAAAATGCACTAGTTTCATCTTTTAGAGTAGTAATTTAATTTTAAAACAACAAAAATAGAATAATAAAATTTGCCTGAAAATGGTACCGGTATTTTTTGCCAAAAATAGCTAAGTTATGCCAGGAAAATGCTTGTAAGGCTTCTATTAACGTAAATTCAACGCATTTGAAGCGAATTTAACCAGTTATTGTGCCTATTTCCTTTAAAAACTTGCTTTTTCCGCATTTTAGTCTTTTCCGAGCCCCTAGGACAAAAAAAGTGGTTCGACAGGAAACTTTGTCCCACCGAGTGGATGAACGTGCGCAGGTTGGGCCAGTGGCTTCGCCGCCTAAACCACTACACCCACTCACTCTCCAATACTGTTACTGTTTTAATTTTGACTGCTTTAAGTGGTGTGCGGTGTTATAAAGAACGCAGTAAACATTCTGTACATACATACATACTAATGAAAAGAGTAGGGAAAAACATTTCACCTGTTTAACGAGCTGCAAGCAGAGATCCTCTGCATTTCCTCTATTCAATCGGTCGCCGTCATTGTTTCTACAGTGAATGAGCAGTGTTTTGTCGAAAATCTTGGCCAAATTAGCCTGACTCTCAAAGGCCACCTGCTGTTCTTCTTTGCTAACGCCATTTCTACAATTAATCAGTGCGCAGAACATTAAACATAATAAAAGTTGTCAGTTTACTACAGAGCAGACATGGGCAAAGGGGGGGGCTGAGGGGGGTTGACCCCCCCCTCAGCCTCTGACCTACCCCCCCTCAGCCGGCCGCTACCCCCCCTCAGGAATTTTTTGGAAGAAGTTTGTATAGAAAATTATGATAAAAATATACCTGGATTAGGTGTAAATGAGCTCAGAATAGCTTATTTTAGCTTATTTTAATGAAAAACAAGCCAAAAAACCTTGATTTTAGGAAAAAATCGGACTTTTTGGCTTACCACCCCCTCAGCCCCCCCTCAGGAGCTCCTACCCCCCCTCAGCCCCCCTCAGGAATTGAAAATTCTACCCCCCCTCAGCCGAAATGCTAGCCCATGTCTGCTACAGAGCAGAGACTAACTTGTAAGAAAAGTCGAAACCGCATTCGCCAACCGCCACCACTTTCGGATGCGTCAATCGGCATTGAAGCGTCTCCTGAAGCTCCTGATTGGCGAAGTAATCGGCGAAGTGCGGGTGAATGCCGAATGCCACGCCTTTGACCAGTTCTTCCTGCAGCATAACAATCATATAGGATGTACTACAGTCAGGCACTTAACGCCGTTTATGGTACCGGTACCACAGATTCCGTACCATATGGTAGTGGTACCATTATGGTACCGGCACCCATGGCCATGGTACCATTGGCACCACCATAGTCTCCAACGTGGGAGCAGACATGGGCAAAGGGGCTGAGGGGGGTTGGCCCCCCCATCAGGCTCTGACCTACCCCCCTCAGCCGGCCGCTACCCCCCTCAGGAATTTATTGGAAGAATTTTGTATAGAAAATTATGATAAAAATATGCCTGGATTAGGTGTAAATGAGCTCATAATAGCTCATTTTAATGAAAAATAAGCCCAAAAACCTTAATTTTAGCCAAAAATCGGACTTTTTGGCTTACCACCCCCTCAGGCGCTCCTACCCCCCTCAGGAATTGAAAATTCTACCCCCCCCCTCAGCCGAAATGCTAGCCTAGCCCATGTCTGCGTGGGAGTACCATATGGTGCCACCAGCCTAGGTACCGGTACCACGGTGTCGGTACCATAAACGGCGTTAAGCCCAAACTGCACTACGTATTAATAATCGGTTTCATGTTGCTGCAACTTTTGCGTTCGTCAATGAACTGCGCTGATATTGTATACAACCATACATGGGCCGGGGGGTTGCCCACCCCCCAACTTGGGCTCGACCCCTCCCCCCAAACGACCCCACCCACCCACCTGAAGCCGACTTTTGTTCCTGACCCCACCCACCAAAATCGCCGCGACCCCCCCCCAAACCGGCAGGCCCACCACCAAATTTTCGGATTTTGACTACCCCTAACCCATTTTTCCGGCCCATGTATGATCACAACATGCAGAAATGCTGAGAAGTTCTACTCTCAAAGTGTTGGCTAAGTCTGTCAATTCAAAGACTAGTTGTACAGTTGCACAAGTTCACTTTGAAGGCAAGTGCAAGTGCATAACTAGTTGTTGAAGTGACAACTTGGCCAACACTTTCAGAGTATAGCTTCTCAGCATTTGTGCATGTTGTGTTAAACTTTCATTCAATTCACTGACCAACACAAAAGCCAAAGCAAGACCAAAAGGATTGATAGCCAATTGGATCACCCACCCGCCCCATGTTAAATGTTGATTCTTACACCACTGAGTTTTTTCCAATTCAGGAAAGTTCGGACATCCAATTAATTGTACGTAATGCGTCTTAAAGATGCGAAATTTAGGATTAAAACTAGACTGCGAATAATACTACAAAGAACTGCCAAATACAGCAATTCAAGTATAGTAACTAAACAGGTCATGCGTCAATGGGGGATCTGCACCGGTAGAAACAAACTATTTTTATGCACAACCGTTGCTATCCAACAAGGGGACACGTTTTCCTGCAAATTTGTCAGCCGTTACAGTTTCTACAAAGGTCTAGACCAATTTACAGAACAAACGGCCTAGAATTGAGCATTTCACAGCAGCATTTCATTCAAATTTTCCGTTCAGGAGAGCCGAACGGAAAATGTTTGCTTCTACCGGTGATGAGCTGAAATTCTAGGTTGCGTACAAAAAACGCCTAAAAATCTAAATTTTTGGCGTCATAATCGCTAATTTGGGATCAACAAATCGTCGCCACTATGGTAAAACGAGCCAAGTAACAGAAAGTGGAAATCGAGAAAATCGCCTTTTAAATATTTGTTACATTTTCGTGGATTAGCTTCAATATCAGTTTAAATATTTTTTACCTAAAATACAAGTACATAATTGGTGTGCAAAACATTCTGCACTTGTCACTTGTGTTAAATTAAGTCAGCTAACAGGAAAAGCACAAAGCACTTGGCTCATTTTACCAGGATCACGTGATGATGTCCGTGCACATGCCTCTGGTTACGTGGCTGTATCTCCTGACACAGAGCGAATTTCGACTTCGTTCCTTCGCCAAAACGTTTTTAGGTGCTTTAACTATAGTTTTTCGCGCTTAACTCCATTTTTTCCATTTTGTTACTTGGCTCGTTTTACCATAGTGGCGACGAAATACAGCTAAAAAGAGCTGTTTTACTTACAGGCGATTATACACAATTTCAGTGTCTGAAATTCTAAAAAAAATTGCAAAAAATTCCGAAAAATTACTTGCTGAAAAATCGGAGGAGCTCGGAAAAATGGTCTCGGAAGATGGGGGGTCTGGCCAAATTCAGGTGGGGGAAGACCCCTCCTGTTAAAAGTAGGCTTACGGTAACAATTCTGTCCCAACAATCACCCATTCCATCCTCCCTAAGAATGGCTCCTGGCTCACAGTAATCCGGAATGCAACCTTCAAACGCTCTCGACCAATAGGCAGTCTGATTACAGTAGTCTTGCAAAGAAGTGGTGCGCTTTCGCTCGAGACAAAAGTCCAAATGACAGTGCGTATCAATAAACGTCCGTCCCTCAAAAGGTCCGTGCATCATTTTATGGACAAAGTTCGTCTCCCAATCGGCCGGGCAATGCGGCTCGGCTCTTGTAGAGTCGTCTAAAACGTCGCCGAAATCGGTCGGAGCAGCAATCAGCGGCGGCTTAGGGGGCGGAGTTTCGGAGAAGAGAAAGGGATTTCGAAGTCGAGTAGGATGAGGAGTGACGTCAGAACCGTCCGGTCGCTCAATTTCAATCGCATTGCAGTGGAAGACAGTCTCGAGTGGACTGGACGGTACTGTAGACTCGCACTGTGTGGAGACTGTATCGGAGGTTACGGTAAGAGTCTGGTCGAACGTTATCAAGTCACCATTGGTCAGCTGGTCAGTATTTGAAACTCCGCTCGCACTGGAGCAACTGGTCTGGGAGTCTAAGGATGCGTCCTGAAACAAGAAATCTTAAGCAAATAATCCAACTGATGTTAGAGAAAGGCAAATTTGGCTGGCCCCTCGCAGCTCTGACCCACCCCCCAGCTCCGGCCGACTTTATCCCTTCCGCAATTCTTTTTGAAGAATTTTTGCACATGGATAAAGGGGTTTGGGGCTTACTCCCCAAAAGCTACAGCAGAAAGAAATAGAAGGAAAGAAATAAAAGTAGAAAATTGTAGAAAGAATACCCACCTCACAACCCCACGAGATAGTTTAGGGACCCGCAACCCTAAAATACAAGTCACACTCAGGCACCTAACGCCGTTTATGGTTCCGACACCATATAAGGTGCCGGTACCATATGGTACTGGTATCGAGGGTAGTGGTACCATATATAGTACCCCACGTTCCGGGTCTGTGGTGGTACCATATGGTACGGGCACCCATGGCCGTCGGTAGGAGTACCATGTTATGGTACCACCACAGTCGCCAAACGTGGGGGCACCATATATGGTGTCGGTACCATAAACGGCGTTAAGTGCCTGACTGTACTAGTAGTAGCCATACATGGGCCGAGGGTAAGGGGAGTTTACTCTCGGTTCCCACAAAACCTTGCTTCTTTTACTGGAGAACTAAGAAAACTGGACTGAACTGAACCAGTACCTAACTTTAAAGGTTTACCAAAGTCTGTTTTTAAGGCGGTGCAAAGCCCTTTTGGCTGTCCACTGGCCTTTCC